>DWNY01001795.1:0-11994 GCA_018250635.1 Telegonus apastus
AATGGACATACATAAATAGTTACATACATACGTTCGAAAAATATTACCCTCCTTCTGACGTACTCGGGTAAAAACAATTGCACATCAACTTATTAACAACGCGCGCCGTTTGAGCGTTGAAAACCAGCTGTTGCCAAAACTTTATTACTTGCCAGCTTATGCTAACGATTTTTCCCATGCCACATCCAAATTTTATGGGGAAATTAAAAAATGACACTCAACTCTCGAATCGTACACTCAACACCACTTTAAACTTTATATTATAAAGTCAAAAGTAATAAAGGTTTCAAATATAAAATCTTTGTCCTGCATACTGTCTGTTATTACATTTTTGAAATTTTATCTTGATCTTTTATCTTTATTGTCAAAGGTTACAATAATATAGTGTGCTTGAAGTTACAACAAAATTATTTCCCCAAGGAACCCTAAAACTTTAAAGGGCGGAACAAAACGCTTGTGTAATTATGTGTGAAGGAGCAGTTTAGTTTAAGGCCCTTTATTTCGTAACAGCATTCGAATTTCCTGAGGAATAAATGTATTACCAAACACAAGGAAATAAACTAAATACAGTGAAAACTGTATTTTCATACTATTATTATTTTTACGATAAACAATATATTTATTTATCGTAAAAATGTATAAAAATAATGCAAATTTCGTAGATTCTATTTTTTTCGGTTTCTTTCATCACTATTATGTTCACGTTTAGGTTTATGAATAGACGGACAAAAAAATTCTTATGTAAATAAATATCATCTATTACTGTTATTGTCTTTTACTTAAATTTGAACAATGAACTAGTGAGACTTTATTATGCCATTAGTTCAACTCTGTGTCAATAAGTTTTGAACCTTTATGTTCCCATTAGTTCAACTAATGGTAAAATAACTTACTAATTCAACGGTTGAATAGTTGGGATTAGGCCCATAAGAACTCTTTTCGAAATTGAAAATCCAACACCGTTTCGGAAAGTTATGTCACTATGGAGAAAAATCGGTGCAAGAAACTCCATACGTGTGCATAATTGCTTCTTAATTAGATCTTGCATACTTAGAAAAGTTATTATGTGTTAATTTGCATTTATTTGCTTATTTAACAAAGCTAATTTCAAGTCCTTTTAAAATTAGTTTCTAATTATTATAAGTTAACTTTCAGATCAATTTTCTCTTCCCATCTTTTATATTACATATGTTTTTCCATTACCTACTTTGATTATTAATTTTATGTATGCATACGTGTGTTATGACATAGCAGTTGTTCTAAAATAACCGCCAGACACTTTCATTTTGTTATTTGTACAGAAGACGGCCGTTTCGCGAAATGCACCACCATTTATTTGTCAGATCATAAACGGTCGTTTTCGGTTATTTCAGGAGGTGTTTAACGGCTACGTTTTAGTAACCGTTTTGTACGCTATATGTTATTTTTATAGCCGCTAATAAAAATGTAACAGTACTTATATCCAGCGATGATATCCGCGCTGCACTACGTTTATTGCTTTTTTTGCGCCACTAACTTTTATGGCGCAAATGCGTTGGTGTTGCAAAATGCACGTTGCATCCTTATGCGTTTTATGCGTGATGTTTACATGATAATGATTTTTTTGTTTGTGTTTTAAGTGGGTATGTTTTATTGCTATTCATAAAAATACATAAATGGTATTTTATTAAAATCTTTTTAAAACATATATACTTGCTTTACCTTCTAGGTAGGTACCTTCTTTGAAACAAATAAAGGTACATATGAACAAAGCAAAGAAAGTTATATAGGTTTCCTCATGAGAGGCATTTCCTTAGGATCGAAGTGAGTCCCAAAATTCAAATTATTAATTGTATTTTAACACGAATAGCAACGAACTTATAGGTAAACATTTAGCTTGTAAGATATAATTACGAAGCTACGGATTCGACGCTGCAATCCACACTCACACACGCACCGTGCGCTTAATGTAAAGAAACCGTAATACCACATACATAAATGAGAAAACCAAATGTGTTATCCATTAACAAAAGTTCTAGTAATTATTGTTACCAAAGCGTGTTGTTTTTTTATAAATAAATAAAGCTAGCAACGATAACCGGCAGCATTATTTGCTCAAAAACCGCATCAATGCTATCTGCGAATTCGAGAGCGTTCCACCTACGAAGGGATTCACTTCACATCGGAAATACACCATTATCATACCCTCCACATACTTGCACGTCCTGTTACGATGCAGACCATATTCGCTCCTATTCCCACACACTACCAACTATTATCCTTGATATTACCCACATGGGCACATACAATACATAGGGTAGAACCCCATGGATTACCCCCGGGGGTAATTTTTACCCCATCAGTGTGTTGCCACCCACTCCACTCATCATTGGATATTTGAATTACTTATAAGCAATTTCGTAATTCGAATTTTTCGAAGTTCGATTTTAGGCCAGTTTCGTATTAGCTCGTTATGTTTTAATAGGGATGTGAAGTTTTCGAACCGTTTATTAGAATTGGATATTAACTAAATAATATTTTATGACTCCTGAATTACATATAAAAAATTCACGAGATTAAAGCAGGAATTTTGCTAAGAAACGATTATAGTTTAAATATGCAAGTGAATTGTAAATTACTTTTTATTTTCATAATAAATTTATATTCAGTGATTATTAAAACATTTCGAGCATAAAATATTATATTTATTAAATTACAACAACAATATTTAGCCAATTTCACTAAATTACACTAGTATAAAATTGAAAATGATACACTTAAAATATCAACAATAATGTTGATTTAAAGCGAACATTTTAATATTTGTGGTTGTGTAATATTTACCGTGATTCGCGTCGAGTGTAAAAGATTACGCACAATTTGTTTAACTGTACTTTGGGGATCTGGGCCCAATGTGACGCGATAATTCTGTTTCGTAGCATTTATGGGGCCGCTTTACTATTTTGTTGCCCTATTAAGTACATTTGCATTAGGATTCAACGCTTTGAATATGCATTAATATGAACAGTCTATTTTCTACTTATTAAATAATTTGTTTGTAAAAAGTGAGGATCTGAATTTGTATACCTACCTACTTACAAGAATTTAAAATTGTAGATTAGATAATTAAATTATGATGTGTTTATAAATATATCCATTCTTGTTGGGTTTTTATAATAATTTAATAGTAGGTATAACATTTATGAGACGATAGCGAAATAACTTCACGTCTTTAATTTAGTTGTTTAGATAGTAAGAACTTCGTTGTCTATTGCTTTGCCTATTACATCGAAATAATAACTTTGGACAGTATTAAGAAAACAATAATAGGTAGTATTTTAATCAAAGTCCAGCGTTTTAACTTATGTGTGTAACAGTGGAAGTTTCCTATATCGGTACATTTCTATATCAACGAAAAACCTATTTAACTAACTGATTAATTTAATTATTGCCCAACGAATGATGAAAAAACACTAATACATTATATTAAAAGTCAATAAATAATACTAAAAAAAACCTCTTCACCTAGGTAACGTTAACTTGTACGTTCTTAATTCAAACCGTTTCGCCCACGCATCGATCAAACGGCCAAGCAAGATAGACGTGTTAAATCGAATTCTATATTCAAGCGAAGCATCCTTTCGCACTACGGAATGTTGGCAACACTGATTGAAGGGGCATCAATTAGTACAAATGCCAACTCCACTAGAAATTCGAAATTGGAATATGGAGTGGTTCTGGAGTTTCCACAATAATCAAGCTGTCACTGTAAATATTTTATTAACTTGTTTATTTTAACTAAATTATGGCATCTAAGCTTCTGATGCGTTAACTTTTTAACTATCCAAATTATGATGTATTACTTCAAAGACTATTAGGTACGTTGGAAATAAAATTATTTATAATTGTTGAACTCTTATTTTTTAGATAAAGCTATAAACAGCTACTATCTAGTTCCAAACTAGTTCTAATTGGAAACCGTTATTACTTTTACAATGAAATAGTTCTTAACCTACCAACTGTTAATTTGTTTTGACATCTCTAAACGTACGACCACTTTTCCCGCCTACAACTTCGAAATTCGAAGGGTTCAAATCGGCACAGATAAAAAATAATTCGTACCTACAACACAGGAGCTAAATTCGATCGACGGAATTAGGAGGGCGAGTTTTATAGTTGGCGAACGCAATTGAGTTTCGCGTATTTATTATATTCGAGACCCCTTTGTACAAATGTACCAATGGCCGAGGGTGATCCCCTATAACTAACGTGACCATTTCTTTATACTCAAAACGGGACATCGATTTATCTCATACGTCGGGTTTATCCAATTCATAAGGGACGTTTAATTTAGATTACCACGAGAACAACAAAATAGTATGAAATTTGACTGCGGAAAAAAAAACCCCTATTGACGAATTATCGATATTTCCACTTCTCCTTTCGGGTAATTGTAGCAATTTTGCGAAAACTGGACAGGTTTGTATTCCCACTTTTTGTCGGGGAAACCGGGACGGGGAACTGAAAAACGGGACGGTCCCGTTTAAAACGGGACCTATGGTCATATTACATATAACGCGTGCCAAACAATATTGCGTTCACAAAACTCGTTCGTGGTAAATCGATAACTGGTACAAAAAATATAGATTTGTACGTGACAGTGCAAAAATGAAGTCATACGTACAGTTATTCAATTGTATTCGTATTCGATACACACACGCCTTTTGTTACAATATACCTCTGTATTATTACAAGCTTTTTAATAGGTATAAATAGGTATTTGTGTATGAGTTATAATGGAATATTGCTACTAAGTCTTACTTAGTAAGGACTTAACTTAGTTAAAAAATATGTCTCATATTTTTTTAGGTTATGGAAGTAGCAAATGAGCATGCAGCCCACCTGATGGTAAGTGGCCATGCTGGCCGAGTTTACGTGGTAATTCAGCTAAATACATATATTATTGATCGCCGACTTCAGAACGATGTACTAAATTAACATTTATTTGAATATTATTAAAATTATTTCTTACTTTTTAGTGACGTTTGATTTTGTTTTACTAAAAATATTTCTTTAAGCTTATTGAATTGATCACGAAAATAATGATTAATTTTATTTTATAGACATAAGTAAATATAAACATAAGTAAATAAAGATGTGAGTCAGATTTTTAAATAGTGGTCTATTGCGGGTCAAGTAATGTTACTGTCTAACATATCAATGGCTACATTTACTACTTAATAATATAATTATGTACATGCTACTTTCTTTTTACTCGATTGCGTCAGAAAGGGAAATATTTTTCGAGCGTATGTACCTATGTATGTATGTCCATTTCTTTGGCTAGCCTCACAGCACATACGGTTTGACGGTGTCAAGACATATGAGGTGTCGTTAGAATTGTCTTGGTCGTCAGTGACATAGGCTACACAATTTTTAAATATGGTGCCTTGCCAACGGAAAATCATATCAATATAGGTATCAAATTGTGTGGGCATTAAATTCAATTCATCTTAAGCAGTCGGATTTTATTTTTAATATAATTACGTATCTAGTGTAAAATATACTTCAGTATCAACTAATGTAAGTACCATTTCTGGGCTAGGGCATATAAAGGACTAACAGTAAGTGATAGGTCATTTATTAAATACAGTTTAAAGTTTAAACGATGTTAGACGCGACGGATTAAAACGGCTTTTATATACGAGTAGAGCCGCTTTGTACAGCTAGTATAAGTAAATTAATACTAATAATTATAAGCTTAGAATATACCCGTTATCTGAAAATCGCGGTCAGACTATTTTATTCACCTCCAATAAGATACTTACCTTCTATAATATTGTTATTATACATCGTAAACTTTAAATTAACACCAATTAATTTTATGTTGTATAATTTGTACGATATACTGATAAAGTAAACAAGCTGTCTTTACCTAACTGTAATTTTTGCAACGGTTCATATATCACGATATTATATTGTTTTTTACTAATTTCCATAAATATTTTATAACCAGTTATCGATAACTAATGCATCTATAATGACAGCTAGTGTCAATTTGTAAATATTCACATTAATCTTTTGAACTTACGGTAAAAAATACTTATGGTAAAAATCTATCAATCACCAAGCATAAAGCATGCATTTAATTTATGCAACGTAACTACAGACCTTAAAAAGTAGAAAGCCATCTGGAACAAGATGCCTATTGAAAGAATGATGCCAATTTACGTAGTTTCTGAGCAAATCATTTCGTAGCATGATGTATGCAGTATAAATAAAAATCCGAAATAAAATATTTTTGAACTATATTTGAGCTTTACAACTGTAAAATGACATCGTTAACTTGGTAAGTTTCATTAGCATTATTCATGAAATGTAATGCCGACCAAAGTTCATCTAATGCAAAGTGCTCGGGACATATACTTGATTTATTCGATCTGAGAACATGACACACTTAAAAACCTAAAGATGATTGGAAAGCCACATGTCATTAGCGTATCCACCGCGCGGACTAATTATCTATTAGAAAATACGTAACACTCCCGGGGCACAATGCACAAAGCCCATTGTGTGGGATACAATGGCGTGAGTCACTCGTGACGTACGGAAAGACAATGGGACGAGCGCCCGTAAAGGCGAGTAACGGAGGCCGATAATTCCCTAGACAACGGAAAAACTGAATCGGTCCCAGTTGTAACGAAACGAACGCAAATGTGTCGACACGTTACTTTATGTAATAGTCCTTCACATGTGAGTCATCATCATCAACTCTTTGTTGTCCCACTGCTGGGATCGTGTCTCCTCACAGAATAAGGAAGATGAGGATTTCAATGGTGGTAGAACTCCGCCACATACCGCCATAACCGCCACACCTATCTCGGCCTTATAACAGCAGTGTTAAGTACTGCTGTGTTCGGGTTTGAAGGGTGTAGTGAGGGAGACATAATAATTGAGGCGTTCCAAGTTAGTCCTCAGGGGTAGCACCGCAACTGTGGCCCAACCTCAGGAAGGTGATTTTAGGTAGGGTTGATTACAGATGTCCATGGGCGGCAGTGGCCACTTACCAGCAGGTGGGCCGCATATCCGTTTGCTACCTCAATAATATAAAAAACAGTCTATCCAGCTGGTTCAGTTTTGCTGGTTAATGCAAAGGTACCATTAAGATTGTGTTACAAAATTTTCAGGCAATTTGTCACACATTTTTTTCTTACACTCTTTTCCTTCGTATTTTACTTAGCTCCATTACAACTAAGTTATTTCTAAATAACGAAACGAATAAATTTGATTCATTTTTTACAGATTAAAGTAGGTAAAATGGAGAACAAAGGACATCAATATTACAAAGCTCAATCACAAAATCAATCAACTAAATAGCAATAACTTTAATAACGGAAATAGAAATTCTAAGGAAGTCAGCAAATCGATTCGATGAGTATTCGTTATTACACAAAGAAAAAATATTTAAATATTTCTTGTGAATAGCCGTTGTTCCCAATTCTACTTTATCTACTATCAGAAAAACAGTATAATCAACAGTCCAAAGACATTCAAAGGCTTACCTTAGATCCAATAGATTAGCAGTAGAATGAGCTTACCACACCGCCGCTCGGGTTGAAAGGCCTGAAACAAAAGAATCGTCGATAAATACAAAGGCTTACGAAAACAAGCGAAATTATTTGAACGCATCTCAATAACAGGCCTCACGGAACGCATGAATGGATCGAAAAAAAACAAAGCAGTAAATCAATCGTACGTCACGAAACCATCAATCAGCACTGCAGCGTTGATGTGGATTTTTTTGTTGCAAGTTCAAAATACGGCCGACCTTGCCACGGTCAACTCGTTCGCTTTATCCTAGTCCAAATATTGTACCTATTGTTTTTTGCGAGCTTTTTGCAACAGTACGCAACATTTGGTCTTTCTTGCGTCGACTAACGATTGAGTTAAATGTCAAAACTGAAAAGATATTGTTGCTCGTTCGTTGCACGTGAACGGAAGTGTTGCATGATTTATGTATGTTTTCAAACCGATTAATTTAAAGATCATTAAATATTCGTTCTAAAATATAATCATTATACACGCCATTGAAATACTATGTATTAGAGTACATCACGGTACATCACAAAAGTAGTATCATGAGCATATGTTGGTGTCTGAAAAGCAAAACACTTTGAAATGTATAGGCAGGTGATTATTTTATTAACTAAAGTGCAAAAGAAACAAAGTGAAAGTTAAAATAGTTTTTTTTGAGTCAATATTTACTGAAGAAGTAATTATTTACATTGTAAATACATATACATACTTAAAGCATAGTAATTAATAAATAACATTATACTGTAATTTAAAAGCGTCGATTTTTCTCTAAACCAACTTCATTGCTTTCTTCACGCGTCTAACTTAATAAAGTATAACTTAAAAAAATCTCCACCACAATCTGAAACAATTTAAATGGAAGATAGCCGACTAATTACGCAAACGACCAACTCGGTAACTCGGATAATATCCGCCGCGGCGGTTTGCACGAGTCTTTATTCAAATTAGAGAAGTATGCGCTATATAAAAAAAATCTTAAAGTTCCAACAACAATCAACGGTGGTCGTTGTCGCAAAAATGGCCGTTAATGCGAAATAATTATATTTGTTTGCATTAAGCGGTGTTTATAGTAAAATTCGGGCTCCGTTGGAATGCTTCGGATAAGTATATACTGATATACTCGGATAGACAATATACGCACACGTATGCATATATATAGATATACATACAGATCAAGCTAACAAAAACGTTTTTAAACCCCGCTGTATTAAGCGGCACTTTCCACAAGTCTTTATTCAAATAAAAGTATACAAAGATTCCTCCAAGGTTAATTCTCAAGGATCGGATGTCCTCGCGAGGTGCAAATTACATTTATTTAGGTTTTTGTTGGCTTGATGTTTCACATTCACTGTATGACAATGTTATTATACACAAGGACCAAAAAAGAAAGACTCAAGTCTTTGGGAAACAACATTGAAGCGTAGCAAATTATGCCGATTAGCATTGTGGTATGAATTATGGACTCACAAAGGAAATCTGAGTTTAATACAAATGTCGTGAGTGCTTATTATAGGTATAACATCCTTATAAGTAATTTTATGCAATGGCAGTGCATAAAATTCATGTCATTTATAATATTCTATTAAGATAAATGATTTTAAAAGTTTGTAGTGCAAATTAATTGTAGGAAGAGGGAACTAAATTGGGTAACTTCTTGCGCTTACTTACTACTTGTCAAGACAAATCAAACTAGTCTAAACTCGGGGTGTGTCGTTTAACTGCGGAGTTCCTATAGCAACCTGCCGGTTCCATCATCAGATCAGCTCCAAGTCATAATAATTTTGCATTGTCATCCGATTTACACATGCATGCAAAATTTTAGCTCAATCGATAACCGGAGATGTGAATTAAATTTAACTTGCAAGATTTGATCCCAGACGAACATTGGGACAGGTGAATAAAATAAATAAAAGCTTGTAAAATTAGATGCCATCGTGTCGATTTTATCCGTCCTTTAGAGGCCCACTGCTGGACACAAGCCTCCCCTATTGGGAGGCTTTTGCCAATAGTCACTGTGCTCAGCACGCGCCTTGGTGACCACAAGTGTTGATTATGGGTGTGTCGTTTATTGCCCACAAGTAGAATTGACCTCAAATTTTTTATCGTCTTTATAATATCCGTGAAATTTATCGCTTAGTCACTCACAAAATTGCAAGTTGTGTTTCACTGTAATTTTCCACGAGGTGTTATGTTACTTATTTGGTCTGAGTTCAGTATTGGTGACAAATGCCAATATCTGTGTTCAAATGACCGCCGCTGAATGTCATGGTCCTGTCATACCTCAGGGTTGCGAGGCTGGGTCAATGACTCAGATTTTACCTGCAATGTCATGGGCATACTCTGTTTTGGAACTCTTTGTTTGTAACCGTACCGAGGACGCCTTAATAATATTTGTTGGCAACCCTATGTCATTTGCATTGTTTGCCGATAATCCACTTATTTCAAAGTTCTCAGGTGTAGATGCCCACAAATATGATTAGTTAGAACTATAGCGTTATCGTATATAGAACCTGTCTTAAGTACTGGTACCAATCATTGGCAAGATTAACAATTTGAAACGTCCCAGCTAAGTTCTCAAATGAACATGATTGACTGACTTAGGTACTAAAGTACTAGTGATGTTCACAACCGTTTGTACTAAATCTGAAGCAGATAGGATAACTGTACTACATTTATTTTTGCGGGGAATTTCAATCGAGGGTTTCTCTCTACGGCGGGGGAAGCGGAGAGGATATGCCGAACTCCTACCGGTTCAAACCCCACGGTGTCCCTCTGGACTCCCGTTAGTCGGGACCAAAGGTACGCTAATAGCACTCGTCCGCAGTCCCGATGGCGACACCTGCTACCTGTACCAACCCTAAACAATTAAGGCAATATCAGTCAGAGCGTGACTCACACGACACTGTTTTTGCAGTGCCGATTTGCGTTATTTTTTACGTCAGAGCAACGCCCGGCATGACCTGCACGACCTACTCTTTGTTAGGCCTGTCCTCTAATGCTTTTAGGGTTCCTTACTTCACATGAACCCTTATAAGATTATTTAATGTCCATTTGACGTTAATAATGGCATATTTCCTCAACAATGAACTTGGAAATCCTTTGTTTATATTTGTTTAAGTTAAGCTAAAGACAGTTATTATTTTACACAAAATTTTAATGAGAAACTATCGAAAAATTCATATCGTACATACAGAACTCATTTCGACAATACCTCATATATTCACAATCGGTAGGTACAAGTGGAAACCATGATTTTTTTTTGGGAAAAATGTATTATAATATTACAAGGCTCAACTTTATTTAAATTCCTCGTACAGAACCCATAACGCGTTAATGGAGTGCACACTTAACAGATTTTTTTGTAGAGAAACCCAACCGATATAAATAAATGAATGGCACAATAGATTGTGTTGATAAATTTCGTCTCAAATCGATTAGTAGCACGCAGCGAGATATACAAAAACATATCAATAGTCATCATTACGAAGTATAACTTACCTATTTCAATCGACTTTATAGTTTTGGGTTTATCACATAAATTTTATGCATGTTTTTGAGCAAGATTTTCCTGAATCTTTTAGTACATAACTGAATCAAGAAACTAATCTGAAAATGATTAGCAGCAAATTTGCTCGGATTGAGACATCTCGTATCGTGTGGTCTTGAATAGCACCATGTTTTAAAGTGGCTTTTGTATAAGACGATTTAAGGACAAAATCCCTGAAATAATTTTTAAGGAGAGATTTTTAAAAGTGGTAGAACCCTTTGTAACCGTTGTAACCTTTGTAACCGTTTATAACTGCAGTGTTAAGCGCTGCTGTATTCTGGTCTGAGATATACTTATCCGGGCCGTTCCAACTTAGTCTTCAGTGGTAGCAACGCATTTGTTGCCGAAGGCTGTGGTCTTATCTGCAGTTGATTGCAGATGTCCTTTGGCAGTGGCCACTTATCATCAGACGGCTGCATGCTCGTTTGCGACTTCCATAACATAAAAGTTAGGCAGCGTCCTTCTCGTCACCAGCGGTCACCAACACGCATGCCAGCCGCGGTGACTATTAACAAAAGCCCCTATTAGGGGAAGCCTATATACCTATATACAGCAGTGGACTTCAAAGACTGATGGATGTAGCTCCTGTAGCTATAGGTACTTAGGTAAAATTTTAATTCCATTTGAAATTGACTAATGGTTACTGCTGCCCATGGACATATAGTAACGACAAGGAACCAGATATTTTAAATCACGAAGTACCTTTTTTTTTTTGTTTTCGAGGGGGAATCCTTCAAAAGGTACCCATTGCCGTGCAGCGACGCTGGGTTATCTGAGATTCTTACCCACCAAAATCCCCCCGGTGGCCGTCATCAGCGCTGGAAAGAGGACTCCGGGATCTCCGGAGGAACGCAACCAGGGCCCTCTTAGCG
>DWNY01001796.1:0-11994 GCA_018250635.1 Telegonus apastus
GGCAATGATTTCGAGTTTATGTATGTCCAATTCTTCGGCACGGCTTGCAGCCGACCAAAGCCAATCCAAAACAAGAATCACTTTAAAAATACCACTTTTAAGCAACTACTAACAATGTAATAAATTCTTGGAAGTCAATTTTAACTTACTTCTAGTTCTGTCTCAAAATGAAGTCGGAGTTTGAATAACGATACAATAATATATCATGATATTGATCCGATGAATGAGCCTACAGATGGATGGTAGAACTTTTCAGTGGCTCTAACTGAAGTAGCTGACTGAATCGGACTTTAGGCTCTTTTTTGGCAACATCATTTTCGTTTTAATAAGTCCAATTGATAATAACAGTCAAAGAGCTTAATATGAAAGTCATCTGATATACTGTTATTATGAGATTTATTATTGTAATTAACGAAGAACCGTAGAAGCTTCCGCAGTGTAATGGAGTTTACTTAGGCTCTGAGATAATACTGCGCTGGGTCTAAACTGGTTATGTGTTTATGGTAACTTGTTAAGGATTGACTTACACATAATTTACATCGTGTTATCACACTCCGTCTATCTTCCATGGTTCTTACAACCATGGTCTATCCTATGTATTATCAGACCTTTATCCATCCATCAGCTCTTTGAAGCCGCCTCCACTAATGGGAATTTTGCTACCAGTCACCGCTCCTTGCTTGCGTGTTGGTGACCGATGTTGATGTTATACAGAAAGACGCTGCTACCTATCTGCATTTTGTCCGTTAGTCGCCTCCTATATCCACAAGAATGAGGTAGTGGTGATATTGAGCACGCCACGAAGAGTTCTACCACCGTTAAAATCCTCCAGTTTCTTTTAAAGCTGGTGACTAATTAACTTTTGACCAACTACCGTTAATGAGTGTTCAATTAATACTTAGCAAAATTCAATTTGTTACTGACAGAAAGTAATAAGTTATAATAACATTCCATTAACTCGGCGGCACTGTTAAATTGCTTCACTAAATAAATCGCACAGTTTGAGAGAAATAGTCTTCCTTATAAAGTTGATTTGTCTCACTACGGAGGTGTTTAAGAAAAACGATGAACATTTTTGTCGCTTGAAAATATATATCTATATGTATTATAGTAACAACAGTATATATTATAGTAAAGGAGACGTAGCCGACGGGTTCAAAATTATTCCTTAAGAGTAACAACGCATCTGTAATCGACCTTATTATGTAGGACAGTCATATCTGGAGTTGATCACAGGATCAATATGTCAGACATCTGTATGTCCATGGACAGTAGTGGCCACTTACGATCATACTAGTTCGAAACTCCACTCTTATTTAAAAAAAAAACATAAGATAAGTAGGAAAACATAGAAAACATCTTATAGAAAAGAATATTGTAAATAAATTGACGGTCTTCTTATAGGTGTCTCGATCACACATCATTGAGCATGAGTAAGAGGTAAATAAAAGGCCCTCATTTTTAAATAAAGTATTTATTGATCCAAGTTACAATAGTACTTAGAGCCAAATGTCGAATTCTTCATTAAGACGTCTTTCAAATTGTTCACTAGATATTTGTTCATTGCCAAATTATTCATCTAGATGTCTATCAAGTGCCAAATTCTTAGTTTCAATGTTGCCTCCACTAAAAAAATAAGCGGGGCGATTGGTTAGGTTCGGTGGAGGTCGAATCACCAAAGGTTTTGATTAAATTAAGGATTACAATGATCTTCTATAAAGATAAAAAGTCAAACAAGAATTATCTTAAAAACAAAAACCTAACTGCTTAAAATTGACTTTGATACCCATATTGTTATGATACAAAAATATTTCGCCCCATCCCCACTTTTTCTATGCATATAGTGTATAGCCTAATTACTATGACAACTAAGACGATTCTAATGACAGCTCTCATATATACATTCGATTGGAAAATTACCCTCCTGATGCAGACGATGCAGTCCATAGATATATTATCCTACTGAGATGCAGTTGCATAAAAACAAAGAATTTTACCAATCTTTTTGTGGTTCAACGCCTGTCACAACTACTGTCGCTGCCTAATCAGCAGTGGCAAGAGCTGCTGTGTTCTGGTCTACAGGGCGTGTAAGGCATAGTACTTATCCAATGTTTTCTAACTTAATCCTCAGAAGTAGCAACGCATCTGTAGTTACCCTCAAGTAAAATTTATCTCTTCTAGAGTTGATTACAGACGTCCATCATGGGCGGTTAGCAAAATATGGCAACTAACCGAAACTGAAATATATCGCTGATCGCTACTCGTTGCTGATGCAACAGGTGCTCAATATGATTTCTGTTTGAGAAAGGTCACGTTTTGCATTCATGTTTAGATTAGTTTTGAGGTAGATAGATATGGCACGTTGCTCGATTCTGAGTATATAATAATATTTTGTTATTATGAAACGACATTATCGATGGAAATGACATATTTCTACAACAGATTCTTCTTACTAAAAATTTAACAATAGGCCATCTCCTTTTTTATTATAAACGTAGCAAACGAGCATGCAACCTATCTGATGATAAGTGGACACTGCCACCTATGGACAACTGTAATCGACCCCAGATAAGCAGATGCTTTGCTACCCTCGAGGACAAAGTCGGAACTCCTCGAATAAGTATGTATCCATACCACACCCTTCAAACCAGAACACTGCAGTGCTTAACACTGCTGTTATAAGTCAGAAATAGTTGTGGAGTCAGAGGAGTCGAATCATGATGGGTTGTACCACATTTAATACCACCTTGTTAAAGAAATAACGAGATATGTAGTTTTTATGCCCTGTTACAGAAGGGAGGTTGGTTCTTTTATTAAATAGAAGTAGGAAAGGAACATTCAGTCCATCTGATAGGAAGTCATCACTGCTGGTAAAAAACTGGTATAAAATTTATAATCAAATGCAAATAGGAATTAAAGACGTTCGGCTTGGTTACATATGGGTTGCTACCCTGAGGAATAATTTGGAGAAATAATTAATTCTTTTCATGTCACATCAAGAACCAAAATCTCTCACCACTTAAAATCTAAATATAGGAGCGCTTGTCATTGTTGTTGTCTCATAATTGCACCCAAAACTGATTTTATCTGTCAATCAAATCAAAGTCTTTTCGATTTTAATTATTAATTATTTATTTGAACAGGATCATCTAATCCGCGACGATCCAATAGGGGGCATTGCAGTGGAAGGAGCTAAGTTGATCCTCACAGGTCTAAGGCGACATCATTCGGGGAGATACCGATGTCGGGCAAAGAACTCGGAAGGCACTGGACTAAGTGAACCTTTGACTTTGAATATTTTGTGTAAGTATTTGATACAAATGAATTAAGTTTCGAAACATCTGCTTTGATCCCTTGATTCAAGGCTATCCTTACTTAGGAATCAACATTTTATATACTAAACGTACGTTACAATATGTTACTATCAAAATTATAAATACTCTCAAAGTAAGTTAGATTACAACCAAAAATACAATAACAAAGAATTGTCTAGGTACACTTTTCGTAGCCAATATTATAAGGCAATATTTTTGAAGAATATAAAGTAAAAATATATATCGAACCCAGAACAGAAGACGGGAAGAAACTATTTAGTCGCTTTTACGTCTACAGACATCGTAAGTGCCAGACGCGTACCGTGGTAGCCAAAATTATATTTACGGCACGACCCGTACCGGTACGGTACCGTGCGCGGTAACGTCACGTTTGATAATACGTTCATACATCATAAATTTTATATGGATTAATATGATTTTGTCTGCCACGCTACGCTTCTGCTACGTACGGCGTCGTTAATTTAAAAAGACGCTTAAGGGCTGTAACATATCAGCGACAGCTCGCGCCAGCGACCGCTACTGACGGTCGCCGTGTGTCCATAACGACAGACGGCGATAGTGGGCGGCAGCCGTACGTATCGCCGACTATCGCGAATTATCGCTGTCGCACGAGCGACGTACGAACGTTAACACCCTAAGGTGATAGAACAACACTACAAATGCAGTAACTATAAAATGTACGCGACTTAAAATAACAATATTGCTCTATTTATAATGTTACGTACATCGTATTCATAACGCGTGAAATCAAATAAATTAATTTGTTTCATAACAGAGAACAACTGTTTGTGAACTATTTAGAATTAATTTCTGCCGGGCGTCCGAAACTAATTAAACTATGTTCTAAGTTTATTGCGAGTGTTTCAAAGTAGAATTAAATATAATTAATTAAATTTAATTATTTCCACGACAGCGTAATGATACTAAATTTGGGTAAGTTTGATTAGTAACATTTATTTTGTTCTGGCTTTAAGTTCAAAAATTGGGCCCTTGAATCCTATAATATAAGAAACCGTTGTTAAAATTACTAAGATTTCGGTGTGACAAGGAAGATATACTTATCTGAAGCATTCCATATTAGTCTACTTCGGTAGCAACGCATTTGTTTCCAACCTCAGGTAAGACTCTTGATTCTATCTAGGGTTGATTACAGATGTCTAATTACTATATACTTCAAATCAGAAGACGGTAGAGATATAACATTGTTATGATAAGACAGAAATACATGGCGATGTTCACAAGTCTCGGCCACATTAACTTGATAACCCTGTTCATAGCTCGCCCAGAATGCTCAGCTGGGAGTGTGGTTCAGCAACTAGCTGGTGCTCCAGGTGGAGAGGTCAGGGCCAGGTGTTCGGTATCAGCTCCGTCTTCGAGAGACGCTGGACCATTAAGGTTCTATTGGACGTACAACGGCACTAAGGATGTTCTGCCGGTAAGTGAAGATTCTAGGTTTTAAGACAGGACAAGAAAATAACAAATACATTTGATTGTTATTATACTGCTCATCTGCACTGCAGTCACTGTCGCTCACTCCCATATCAACAACCAATTTAAATATAGTACAGTGGTTTTATCTCAAGTCAATCACAGATGAGTTGCTACTTTTGAGAAGTAAGATGAGGTGACTTCTCATTATAACTGAGCCGGCAACCGTACATTCCAGCAAAACTCGTTTCACCGACTGAAAAATTATTAAACTTTCAGTGTAAGATCACCTTATATGTACGTCAGCCAGCATCCAAAATATTCGTGTTGCTAAAAGCGATTTATGTCATTTTAAATCCTTAGGTGCCGAAGAAAAAGATTCGTAATGCATGATATTGTCCACAGATTCCAGCATCTAACGTTACAGTAATGGGATCGAGCAGTACAGCTATCCATGGTTTACCTTATGACGGTGATGAAGATTTAGGTTGGCTCGCCTGTTGGTCCAGCAATGATGTAGGGGACCAGAGGGAACCTTGTCTGTTTAGGATTGTAGCTGCGGGTAATGAATCACAAGTCAACTTTAATTAGTAAACTATAATGGCAATAACATATGATACAATCCATGATTTAAGCAAATCAGTTTGTGGTTACACACTACATATACCCTATATTCTACTTGATTTACTTAAATCTGAAGTTGATACCATTAAACATAATCAATTCCACCAACACTAGGTTAGAATGTCTTTAAATCTCTGTTCTTCTAAGTAGACATCAGAAACTCATCAATCATCATAATTAAAGTCCTAATACAGCTTAGTAAGAGTCGAAGCAGCAAAATTAAACGAGATGATACATTCTTTATTAGCCCTCCCAGAGCCGCCAAGCAATTGCGAAGTCGAGAACGAGTTCCTTCGCTGCGACCCCGGCCACGACGGGGGGCTACCCCAGCGCTTTATCCTGGAGGCGCTCGAGGTACGCCACAACGCACCGGTGCGAGATGAGGCCACCATGAACGACCAGGTGAGGTGGTGGAAGCTTGGTTGAATTGAGCTTGGTGATGCTACTAACTTTCCTGGACTTTGTGCTAATCTATTACATACAAAGCATTTACTGGTTAGTTGGTTCAGCCTTAGTGATTTGGTTATATCATCAGTAGATTGCTTTCCTCTTATTTATAACATTGGTTGTGGATGAAACCAGTTGATTAACAACTCAACATTTTTGGATTACTTATTCAGTAATAATAGATGTCTGTTGTAACACCCAATATAATCAATCATTTGTTTTATATAGCTCTTGAATAAATGTAGGTTTCTTTAGAATAAACTTCGTCATATTTTTCATGTCACTCTTAATATTCTTCATGTAGTACCTTCACCGCCACCGCCTTTACATCAAACTAATCTCATTGTACATTACAATTTTTTACTATTTTTTTTTCTTATTTCTGAACCATTATTGTATGAACGTGAAAGTTAATTTTAACAAAAATAATATTTTCTTGCTTTATACTTATTAACTTTCCCATCCCAGGGTATATTATCCGGAAGAGGGTTAACAGAAGCGGTTTATAGAGCAAGCAACGACGTGATGCCGCAATTTCCACTTGACGCGTTATCTCCAGGACGGTACACATTCCTCGTCTACTCGGAGACCCCTCGTGGACGGTCACAAAGACCAGCTGCATTGCACAGTATACCGATACGATCTGAAGATGACCTGGATATACCAGGTAATGCCTAAACATGTTGGTTATGATGTAGATTAATTTAATCCTTTTTGAAATTTAGAATTCCATTAGGTCTACTATTTTGGTTGAAATCATAATATCTTACTTTACAAATAATATAGTCCGGTAAAAATAATATTATGCATATACGAATGCAATGAATAATGTATCGCATAGGTATATGAACGTATAAATTACACATTTATTCAGTTAATTAATATCTAAAATACAGGCTTGCTACTATGGCTTCCAATATATTTATATGTTGTTTTCTTCTAGTCCAGTCCTATGCCTCGTTTAAGTTAGAATCTACAAAGAGATTGCTCTTAATTACAAAATCATTTATAGTGAAATTATATAAAATAATATCTTTCAAAAATTTTATAATACCTTTAAATTTTTTGAAGGTTCTCTTCAAACTATGACACCTGCACCACCTCTACCACCTCCGGCCAGCGACAACGGTGTCGCTTTACTCATAGGAGCATCTCTTGCGTTAGTGATGCTGACTATCTTGACGACCTTGTGTGTGACGCTTGTTGTCATATGCAGGAAGAAGTCTAGACCAAGACGGGATCCAGAACAGAAGTAAGTATAATTTATATTTCTTTTTGTCTAAGGATACGTTGGATTGTACTACTACTATAATATTATGTATTATGTTATAGAGATATAAACAGAAAAATATAAGGAAATCACCTCTTACATGTAGAGGAGATTTGTAATTAAGTTTGTCTATTAGATTTTTTCTTAGTTGAGAATCAAAGTAATCAACAGATTAAAAAAATCATATACGCTGAGATATATTAGAATAAATCACATATCGCCACATCTTAAAAAAAAACAGATTTCAAAATTATCACAATTTTACAGCACAATAATGCGAAGAAGCGTAGGCGTATCAATGTATAGTGGATCTTCAATAACACAAGGAGTAGTGCCAACCGTGGTGGTGAGAGGACACCGGGGATCCAGAGTGTTGGCTGCGAGGTGGTCGGGAGTCCTTGACGACGCGCCGCTAGCTGTTCTGGCTTTAGACACGAGGCCTCATGGTGAGAATATAAAGCTCTATGAAAATTTTCAAAATAAGACAATTTCATATACAGCATTGTTTGTCTTTACTGAATTTGTAATTTCTAACATTGTATGTAATTTAATAAAAATGCAGTCCGGCTCACGACATTTTTTTAATAATCGCCTAAGGGTCTTTCTTGCTGGGGGATCGGACTCCGAATCCTGTTTCTCATCAACAAGGCGATTACTGCGCCATGCACATTGCCTATCTTAGAGGGATTATCTTAGGTTAGAAGTTATGAAGTATAATTTTCTAAATTGTATTTGCTTAATATTGTATAACTTTTTACATTTACAAAATGATACAATATGACTAGATTTTTTTTTGTCATTAATAATGTAATGAATATTAATCTTAAATTTAATTTTTCAGCTGACACAGATTCGAATAACAGCGACGGCGAATTAGAAACATCTTTAACGAGACACGTAGATGACATGGAAACTCAAACAGACTCTTAAAATAAATAAATGAAAGTAGTTTTAATATTTAATTATGAACTGAATATTGTAGCCATTAAGCTTAAGGCCATTAAGGAAAATATGTTATAATGTTTTGAGGAGAGTTGCCAGTCAGTTATAGAATCGTAAAAAGAGATATAAAGAATCAAATCAAAAATATAGATATCTATAGTGATGTGATGAATGCATGCAGTATTATTCTTAGTGATAATTTAGTAAGCAGTGTTTGTACAGTACGATAAAGTTAAGTAGATTTAAGTGGAATAGTAAATGAAGGCAACGGTAAGTTCAATAAGTTAGTGGATTCATTGGAATAGGCATGATGACAAATTTTCAAATTCCATTCTGTACTGTAGGTACACGTTTAGTATTTCCAAAATAACATTGTTTCGATAGTAATATCATTTTTCTCACCATTTTGAATGCAGCGAGAAAATGCTTTCAGGTGTCATGGCGTAAAGTGATGACGTCACGTCTTAGCATTTCCATTGAATAGTTCAAGCGATACGATATACGTATACTCAAAAATGGGGTCTTGTCGCTCTGATTAGCGACTCAGTAAACAAAGACGATACCAATATTATTGACAACATAAGTAAACTTGTATTTTATATTTAAATTTTTCAACTTTTTAGACTTTTTTTGACCAATTTTTTATCTTAAAAATCATTTAATTATGTTCTTTGTTTTTTAATACTATCATCATGCCTATTAGAATGATTATAGATATACAATGTTGAGATCATTGCTTACTGTCAGGTAAGATTGTTGAAATGAATATAATGTATATTATTTGGCAATCGAAAAAATAACTTCATTTATTAAAAATTCTGTCTCATTCGGTATTTTTAGTTTTGAAACTCATAATGTTTGATGAATCCATATTTTTTTCAAAAATTGTCTCGATTACTTTTTTATTGCGTTTTCCTTGGTATCGAGTGAATGTTCAAAATCTAGTATGTCTCAGTCGCGAAATCTTAAGAATAAAATTGGAATAGAGTGTTGTATTACTGCATATGATTTTCCTCTTCAATTAGCTTTGTGAAAAACGCTAAAGAAAGACGTTTAGATAGAAATCAAGGCGTATAAGGCAATAAATGATTTGCCGGATAATAGAGATGAGGTATACTTGTCAATGTATCAAGTGTCTATAAATAAAAATATAAATAGTGATTTTTTTAAACTAGAGAATTATCTTAAAACCAAAAATCCCGACTGCTATAATGAATTGACTTTTATACCCATTTAATACCCATATTGTTATGTGGGGGGGGCTTCCCTTGTGGTCCGATTTCAGGTGCCATATTTAAAAATTTTATACACTCTCCTACTATGACAATTGAGTGGATTCTAACGTCACCTCATATTAGGGCTGTCGGCTGTGGGGCCCACCAAAGAAATTGACATACATGCGCTTGAAAAAACATTAACATTACCCTCCTAACGCAGTCGGTTAAAATAGAAGATTTTGTAAATGATCACTTTTAAATTAACGCGTGTATGATTGGTATCCGGAGCTAAATATACTTAGGTGTTTTATCAAAACACCATCGTATAATATACAATATTTTTATTTCCACTAAAATATTTGCTGTAATTAACTTGTTTGACAGTAAATATAGGGCGTGCGCTCATCTATAGAGTCCTTATCTAATGAGACGCATATACTGAGTACGAAAGAATGATGTTCATAATTGTTAATTGCATTACCACTGATAGTCAATTTTGTGTAATCAGACGCATCTGATATTCTAGCACTTTTGTGTTGGAAATGTTTGTAAAATATAAGTATAATTGTGGAGTCTATTCGATTTGCTTAGTCTTTGATTTTATACGGGTATTAAGTTAGATTGTAATTTGACAAGTTTTCAGAATTGTGTAGTGTTTATTCTCACCGAACCGAAGCTTTATATTCAGAAGAAATTCTCTTTGATGGTTCCTTAGAGCTGTTTATTATTAATATTTACAGGATAATATGAAGGTAGGCTAGCTCTTCGGCGCTCTTAAATCAGCCTGGAGACATTTTTGTTTTTGTAGAAGTGTCATCAGATAAATTTATATGCTTAAAGGTACAAAAACGTAATTTTTAATCATTATTTTCTTCAAGTTAACCAACATGTAAACTAAATGAACTGATTAGGAAGAAATGAAAAACAAAAAAAAGCATAATGTAATACTCTAGTCATTTTAACTGACACGGGAGTGCGAGGCACGCACACTGGTGTATTTCGTTCTAGATTTACTTACTGTATGTATTACTACTACAAGCGCAAACACGTCTTCGAGCCGATTTCGCTGTATACTTTGCCTTCTGCAAATGAGACGAGACTTGTACAATCATCAATTGTAAAAGCGAAATTGATTTGTATCAATATTTAGAAAAAATTATGTACAATCTTGTCTGTTCAATGTTTAATTAGACATTTTATATGCCATTGTCATGAATTTAAGAAACAAGTACAGAAATCATGATGACCAAAGACTATAGATATTTCTAGTGGAGACTGAATTTAAACGATTTTATAGACAAACAATATATATACAACAACATATAAATAAAATATATACATACTTTTTATGTTATGGAAGTAGCAAACGAGCATGCAGCCCACCTAATGGTAAGTAGTCACAGCCGCCCATGGACATCTGTAATCAACCCCAGATAAGATCATAGTCCTACCTGAAGTCCGCCCTGTGGCTGACCTCAAGTAGGTCGCGCATTTGTAGGTATCGCTACCCCTGAGGACTAAGTTGGAACGCCTCGAATAAGTATGTCTCCCTTACCACACCCTTCAAACCAGAACATAACAACAATGAATACTGCTGTTAAGCAGAAATAGGTTAACCGTTACACTTGCACCCCGAGTTTATTGGGTGTACAATTAATCCTGCCAAAAAGCATACAATCGACTTTAGGACTTCTGTGTTATTTGAGTTTGATTACTGTTGTTTAATATCGGCAGTGACTTAATATCAAGAAGGCTGCATGTTCGGGTAATGCTTCTACTGTTTATCAAAAAACTTATAATGATAATAATAGATTCTTTATCAAGTTTACATTTTCATCGTCTATATCTTAAATAGATTTCAAATTGATATGTGTCGATAAAAGATGAAATTCAGGAGCAATTTATAGATAGATATTTTATTTCTATGTTATATTTTTCTATGAAATTAAGTTTTATAACGTACATATAAAATTTTATATTTTAGTCTCCGCTAATGGATTAAGTCGTATTTCGCAATGTTTTGCAATTTCAAATGTATACGTTTTAGTATGACATTGTATCAAATGTTCAAATATAAATAAACTTTATATTTTTATACCTCTAGTTTTATTTTCCGGTCATTTTAATTTTAAATGGGCATTTTACAGTGTTTAGAGAATTAATGTTTTTCATTTTTCTTTCTATGAAGAAGAATGGTAAAATCGATACTTAAAAATAAACGGGGATTACACATCGAGATAATATATACTAAAGTACTAAATAAGACTGCATACCACTGATGTGTCCTGTTCAACTGCGGCGCTTGGCCGCACTGCACACAGTCGCGTTGTGCTCGCATCATCTATGGTCTATGCGAATGACATGCATACCCTTTTGTACCAAATCTAGAGCTGTAGTTCTATAGAATACGTTAGACTGTATTATTATTGTTTCAGCGCTCCAACGGCTTTAATCTTTAAGTTACGATAGTGAAGTAGCTTCTCTAATATTCGAATAATAGCACATGGTAGGTATCTCAATAGATGTTCCTGTAGTGCCGGGATAACAATAGGGCTACGGTATCCCCTGCTTGTCGTAAGAGGCGACTAAAAGGGGGGCTTTCGGAGTTGCGGATGGCTGGAGTGGAAGCTCGACCCGTCCATCCAGCGACCCCGGGTAGGACGGCGACATGTTTGGTCGCATATCGTCGTATGCCAGTCGGTGCGGCGAAAAAAATGCTCGCTCGGGTGAA
>DWNY01001797.1:0-11992 GCA_018250635.1 Telegonus apastus
AATAAAACATTTATTGTTTACATTACTGACAACAAGAATGGCAATGGAAGACAGATATGCTATGGATATGCTTTAATATGTCAGATATCTACGTCAAAAAATGCGTTAATACTTTTAAATGCAGCTTAATAAATTGAACCTCATTGCAGATGCATTGAACCTCAGATGCACAGCACAAAAAATAAATAGTAAAAGATTTATTAATTTAAAATTTTACTTTTCATTTTTTATTATGGTCGAATGTTAACCATTGAAATCAAATAGTTGTGTATTTCTTTATTGAAAAATATTTTATTTATTTTTATTTACAATTTATTCAAAGAAGATTCTTTACAGACTTAGTTTTGAACGTCAATCATATTAACTTACACTTCGCAAAGTGTTTGGTTATGGAGAAAAAACGGGAAAGAAACTCCATAACACTTATCAAAAAGTTTCGTTTTAAACTTAAAGTATGGGGAGCTAGAGGCACTTCAGACTACACAGTATTATCGGGCAAGACACAGTATTATCGGCCAAGTGATCACTTATTTTATAGTACGCTTTTCTACGAAGCACCTGTTAAATGACTTATTTATACTTACTTTCTGTGAGATTCGTGATTATTATGACGTGTGGCGATATTGTGGCCGGTTTACTAATTAACATTAATATTTCCTCTTTTGTACATTGAATTTGCATTATGTCCTTGTTATGTCAATTTTATAACAAGTTAATAACAACACTGTTAATTCATTTAATTATTAATAGAGTAGAACGAGAACAGTACCAACATAGTACTGCGTAACTTTCTAATGCGTATTGACATAATAGAAATAGTAAATTAATTGAAAGAAGATATTACGTGTGCAGTTAAGTGGAGCTCTTTCATAGTAACAACCGAGTACAAAATAAAATTAAGACCGCATAAGTGTGTGTATACACATTGAACATTCAATATACATACACGTATGCCTCGACTTACGTCGTTTCGTGTTAGGTTCGTCGAACAATGTTCTGACACTATTCCTCAAACATACGTCAATTGTCTCTACTTCCGGTATCTATAAGACAATTCACTTGTCACGGAAGTTGTAACGGTAATGACCTTACCAAGTTACCAAGACCTGTATAAGAAGAAAACGATACAGCATTCTGGAATGGGTCGTTTCTTTAAGCTAAATGTCTAATTTAGTACTTCTCATATTTTATTTTATTTTAAGACCTTACACAAAATCTCAAAACCAACTTTATTAATATTAATGAAAGCAAAATTAAGCTGAATTTAAGTAGAAACAGTGAACAAAATTACTTGTATGAAAATGACCTATGTTACATACAGTGAAATACTTTTTTTTTATTCTTCACCTTCATCTTATATTAAGGAATTAAACAGACTATTAAAAAATCTCCAGATAGAAGTTAAAAGAGGAAGAATTTTTTACCTTCCACCTTTATGTCTCTTTGGCAGTTTAGTGTATTTAATGCCTTATTTTACGAGAAAAAAGTGAATTTGAAAAATCATTGTAAAGATAAGTTTTTTGCCATTTCGCTACACATATCATCGCATCCTTAAGATAGAATATTTAGTTACTTTTGTGTCGTAAGTTATTATTTATTTGATAAATAATCTGATAAATCACCTGAAACTTATGCTATTTGTCACTCTTTTGGGTTTGACATATGAAAAATTATTCGCGCCTATCGCCCCAAAGTTGCTTAAGCTAAGTCTGATATTAATTTATATATTTCACTGTTTATTATTCATAAATCCATACCGGCTACCAAAAATAGATCCGTGTTTGGAGAAAAAATATCTAAATACTTTTTGCTTAGTAGGTATTTTATTATGAAATATTCTTTCATCATTTTCTTTATCTTCAAACATCTGATATTAAAAAACAGCGAAGCGCGAGCGCTATCTAGCGTAATTAGTGTTCCACACAAATATAAATAGATGGAGCAACACGGACAGGCTTTGATTTCGAGTCCTGGAAGGAATCAGTACAGTTGTTGTTTTGAAGGTGGTAGAGCTCTTTGTGGTTCGACTCCGCCACAGCTATTTCTGCCTTATAATACCAAAGTTAAGCGCTACTGTGTTCTGGTTTGAAGGGTATGGTAAGAGATACATACTAATTCGAGGCGTTCAAACTTAGTTCTCAGGGGTAGCAATGCATCTGTGTCTGACCTCGGATAGGACTGTGATCTTATCTGGGATTGGTTACAAATGTTCATGGGCTGTAGTGGCCACTTGTAATATGTTAACAATCTCCGGTGACCCAAGAGCTGGAGCTTACCTCGGCCAACAAATAAGTTTGGGGCAGCGATTTGGCACATTTATTTTATTTATAGTTTTAATTTAGTTTTAAAATTGTAAAACACTGTTTTACTGTTAATACGACCAACAGTTATGTGTAGGTAAACATTAAATTCTAATGTAAAATTATCCGCAAATAGAACAAAGATACTAGTTATACATTCTTACACTATTATATGTATATAATACTCTCGAATTCCAACTTGGCAAAATATATCTCTTTGAATGCTTACATTTAACTTTCAACCGCACTAGGAAGTACTTTCTGTACTGAAAGACAACGAAGTAAATTCATATATAAGCGTTCCGTTTTTAACAATTTTGATACTGAACTCCGAAAAGTAATTATTGTGGTTAACTAAACTTCCTAACCTCGCAAAATGAAACCAGATGTTCTCATTTCTTATGCAAATTGTTGTTTTATAGCAAAAAGTCGGAAGTATTATTTTTTTTATATTCCCTTTCCCGTAATTCCAAGAACCTTCTCCTATAACTTTGTAAAAACTTTTTATTCTGTTAGCGGTTTGAAGGAAAAATAAACAAGTTAATATAAATGATTGAGGGTCATCGTATATGAAATATGGCACTTTTATACCATAATATACCTACTAATAAGTTCAGAGCTTCGTCCTAGAAATTGGAAACGATAATAAATTAAAGCTTTAATATATACACAATATGAACATCTACCTTTGATAGTACCTGTAGATACTTATGCAATTTTTCTGAAATAAATTGATAAAGCCTGGCCTCAGTGGTTTAGCGTACCGGGACGGAGGAAGAGAGGCGTCCGACCCAAGACGGCAAGTTTTGTGTAATATTAGATGTATTTGCTGCAGGAAGAACTATGAAACTTCTTGCCTCCTTGCGCTCCTGGTGACGTGCTTAGGAAGCGGCACAAATAGACCAAATGTCTATTAAGTCTAGGCGACCTTTTTTCGCCGGTAAATTGCAAAAACACGAGTGCCAGGCACTATGAGAGGATGGCAAATTCAGCTTCAGCACTGACAATGCGAACCAGCGCTACGCCACCATCAGAATTGGAGTCTACAGTACGAAGGTAGTGATCGAGAATCGGTGATTGATAGCTATACGGATCAGTTCCTAATATTCCGTTCATAACAAATGGATGTAATGGATTATATATATATAAATTATAATATCGGTTCCTTACATTCACTAAATATTATATAATTTTGTGATCTCTATGAATACGTCTTTTAATAAAAAATACCCGAAAGCCTGCTGAACAGGGTGTAAAGTCTAAAATAATTTTAGTGAACCAACGACGCACACTCTCGCCGCATCGTTGGTCACCTTTGATCAGGGCGCGCATCAAAAGAGAAAATTAGTCAGCTTTAGCTTTATGGAGCGGCGTTTTAGATTAAAATCTTATGGCTACAACATTATATGAATTATAAACCGGTATAGCTTATTATTTCAAATTATTAACAAACTCTTGAGCATACTTTTCATGAACCTTTTGTGTAAAAAATGCTTAAACAGATGAAGCATCTAAAGTCTGCCAGAAAATTGCCACATTATCAAATAAATTATTTAAATGTAAATAATCCTCAAAATAAAACATTTAAGATTCTGTGATCCTGTCAAAACAACAAGTTTGTGACGATAGCGAGCAAAAGAATTACACTGGTGCCCGGTGGCATTCACGAGAAAATGATAAATGGGCTTGTTATCAGACTATTCGGCTTATCTTTGTCATTTCAGCTTTTTCATAATATGAGGATGGACTAAAATTATCTAGCTTGCTCGATGAAATAGAATTAATGAAGCTTTTGTCTTTTTCCGTTTGTGTGAAAAAAAAGTTACTGTTAGTATTGTGATTAACTATTTATAAAATAATTTTATGGTACAAAACCTTATTTAATGTTTAAATCTAATTGTACACTTTTATCGATCAAACCATTTTTAATTTAAAAAAGGGTATAATTACGTAGCTACTACTAGAACTAGGTGCATAAAGCATTTTAATAATCACTTTGTTGCTCTCATCATTTTAATAACCGTTTAAATTTTGTTTATCCTCTTGTGAAAATATACCTAATTGGATAAACGAACCCGAAAATATTGCATTTGTGTACTACTGTACTGTACTAAATCTGTAAAATCTCGTATCACTAGCCAGAAAGTTTATGAAACCAGCACAAAAACCCTTTATGTCACCCAGTTCCTCTGTCGAGTTTGCTAAAAGCTATCTTCATGTTCATACAAGAGCTTGCACCTTAAAATGTCGCGTGTACCTAAACAACAAATATGCTACCTAATTGATAATACGGTCTCAAGTAGGTAGTATATAAAATTTACAACTACTTATTTTGAGATGTATACAATTGTATAATTTATCAGGGCTATTTATTATTTTGACTGACATGGTTAATGAAAATTTATGAACTATTTTGTATTTGTCTATTTACTTAAATACTCGTACGAGTAGTTTATTCCTTAATTATCAATAATTAATTTGCATTTTTTGTTTATAACGTTAAAGCTCGGCAATAGCCATCAAAGAAAACAACATAAAAAAAATTGTAGTCTATTGATATATTGATGATTACCATCAAAATATTGATAGAATCAAAGAATTAAAAGTTGATTAATACACTAAATGGTCACTTACATGCCCAAATTTAATGTAACTACAATGATAACATTTTTTGTTAATGTAATATACGATAGACAGAGTATATACCGTTGTCATCATAAATCTCATCGCTGAGAGCCGTCTAATCTGACACATCAGCTCAACAAGATATATACCACCCCTAAGGCCACTAGTATTGTATTCAGAATAAAAACGTGTTTTTGATTCTGATTTACATTTTAATTCATAATCTTAATAACAATGAAGTAGCAAACGAACTAGCAGTCCATTTGATAGTAATTCGGCCACCCAGGGACACCTGTTATTAACCCCAGACTAATTTAAGAGCAAGTCCTAAGTACGTACCTGGACTCGGTTACTGATGCCTTGCTACCCCTAAGGACTAAGTTGGAACGCTTCGGATAAAACTCCTTTATAACACTCTTTCAACCAGAACACAGCAGCGCTTAATACTAGTGTTATTAGTCAGAGAGAGGTATGACGATGGTGCCGCTGATATCGAACTACAAAAGGTACTCTCAAGTATGTCCTAATAACAATTCTTGATAGCAACTATCAAAGTCATTAATATACAACCGTATTATGACATACATATGTGCGTATGTTAAGAAAAATATACCTCCAAAAACATACAAAGTTTTTACTTTAGCAGGAGCTGTAACACCATTTTCCTCGTATAATGACCATGTAATGACGTTGTATATAGCCAAAAAGCCATTACGTCCATTTGTTGTCTAATTTACAGTGAATTCATGGACAGAGGATTACGGAAAAAATGTGACTTGTTTATTTATTTTTATAAATTGTATTGTAATGTACATATGTATTATTTTCTAATTGTTCACGGAACTTATAAATTGACAATGCCGATACGATACGCGTTGGTGATTGTCTTGAAGTGACCCATGAGCAATCAGAAGCAGTGACCACTTTTTGCATTTCCCTATTCTACTTAGATCATTCTAAATATAAATCTCACATCATTTAATTGTTATTTTCACTTTGTGATTTAATGTAAGTCAAGTTATGTAGACTTATTACACGATTAGCTTAAAGTTATCACATCACGAACATTTCCGAAGCTAGTAGGTATTTATATAGGACAAGCTGATACCCGCGGTTTCACCCGCGTGAAAGTACTAATAAGGCATACATTTATATCTGCCCGCAACTGATACTAACGCCTGCGACGGCGGCCGCAAGCGCGTGGAACGCGCGCTAAGGCATTTTTCAAAAATTGTAATAGTTTAAGTTACTCATTTACCTACCTTTTAGTGAAAGTCCCGTCAAAATTGGTCCAACCACTTAGAAGATTACTTCAGCCAAATAGACAGATCGACAAACAAACCGGTAGACAGACCGACAGACAAAAAAAATATAATTGTATTTTTGTTGTTATTTTGACATTACAATCAGACACTTCCATTTTATTTATTTGTATAGATATATAGATGTAAAATGTCTCTTAGGTCATTAACTGCTTACGCGTGACGACAAAGCCATCCTGTAATGAAAATGTAATGCTGAAAGTTGGCAAGTGAACGGTTGCTTATTTAGGGTAACATGATACTGGGTAATGCATAATAAAGTTGTTAGGAGCGAGTTCGGAATCTCTGGCGATTCGCCAAAATGCGTACAGAGCCCACCATAATAGTTCAGCGATAACAGCTTTACCGAAATAAAAAAAAATGTTTATTATATTGTGTCCTTGTTTATATATCTGTTGCTAATTTATAAAATATACACCGCCACACCTATTTCCAGACCCAGCAATGTACTTCTGGTCTATAGAAGGCATGTATTAAGTTTTTTTATGCCATAGAAGTAGCAAAAGAGTATGCAACCCACCTGATGGTAAGTGGCCACTGCCGCTCATGGAGACCTGTAATCAACCCCAGATAAAATCACAGTTTTCTTACCCATCGTCGGCCACAGATGTGTTATTATCCCTGAGGACTAAGATGGAACGCCTCGGATAATGATGTCTCCCTGACCACACCAGACCAGAACACAACAACGCGTAACACTGCGTTATTAGACAGAAATAAGTGTGGCAGTGGTGCCACTGGATGCGAAACGGAATTTCTACTACCTTTGTTCACTTTACTTTGATTTTCATTAAATAAGATATCAATATGTGAAAGATTTCTGTATTCACAATGTTTCCTAATCGACATTTAATAATGCTCTTTACATAAACGTGCGGACATTGAATCTTTTATTTTCTTGGCCATAAAATTTCACAATATTGTCTTGACCATAATAAATAGAAGTAACGTAATGTTTAATGGAATATTTCGTTACAAAAAAGACCATTCAGGGTTTTAAAGTTAATGGAATAAAAGATAAGAAAGAAATAGAGGCCTTGGACAATTTAATATGTTGATTAATGTTCCCTGTAGTATTACATTTTTTAAAGTTTTTATACCATCTTTGCGATTGCTACTAATTATAATTAATATAGCGCAGAGATCACATAATCCATATTTATTCAATTAAAGGAAAAATGTCTTTAATATCCAAATTAACCTTCAGGTATTCGATTTTCGACACACCAACCAATGCAACGTCCACCATCGCAAGTTTATTCGAAAACGTTTGTGTCATTTACAACAAAATAAAAACAAAATAAAAACAAAATAAAAACAAGTTTCTATTTTACCGGTATCGGCTCATCAAATCATCATTATCTTATTGCTGTCTCTACTGGACACGAATATCACATATAAAAAGTATGATATATAGACCATGATCAGCCATGTTTTAAGTGCGCATGGGCAAACTTCACAAATCTTTGAAAAAAAATCTTGACAATCTTCTGTCCAATTAAACAATTACGTTGAAGGATTTCGGGGCGCGTTTTATCATGAAATTATTTACATATTTTATACTTAAGTAATTCTAAAAACCAATAACTAAGACAGATATTTAAACCTACATTGAATCAAAGTCTGGCTCTTACCTTAACAGCAGCAATAGAAGTGCCTGAACGCGAATCTAATCTTTAATTATTTTACGGCTTCACTACGGTCAAGTAAAGCGGCGTTTTAATAAGACCAAGGACTGCTTTTGCAATTTGAATCAAGAAACTAATCAAACTACACTAAATAATAATTAACACAATATTGTTTGAATTGAGTTTGCAAGCCACCAACTAGGTAGGTAACTGTAATTTTGCAAAGTTACACTTTGATTAATTAATTGCACATACCGTCAAGGTTAATTGACAAGCCTTGTTTGATTGTAATAAAATATCTATCACAGTTGTTTTGAACAGTTATGTACAGATTGATCTAGATATAGATATATTCTTAATTGAAATATCATGTCTAAATGTCCAATGCCGGACTGAGCCAAAAGCTTACCGGGTTATCCGATTGACCAGTTCTACCGAAAGAGGATATGAATAAACTAACATAAGTATATTCAAAAACTAGTTCTTTTTAATATATACTATTTTAAGCCTAACAAACACTGCTATTTCATAGTAAAAGTTCTTTTATAATGTTAACGGGAAAAAATCCACTTTTATAAAAAAATATCAACACAGTATGACAGGTCATATTATCAGGAATTGTTTTGAGGTAACATACGATCAATAAATTACGTTTCTATAACAACAAAATATTACAATATTGTCATTATTGTCTAAGGCTTTTGATCAAGCCACGTAGTCCATGTGAAGTTATGCAGGGAGGGAGCCGCCCTTGGGTCCGAGTAATACGGGATTGTCCTAGGGATCGTCCTTTGAAGTTCCTTTTGTAAGCGTTCCTTCATTGTCGTCACGATGTGAGGATAAGTCGCCGATAAGTCTCGCGTCTCGCATGGGTCTTCTTTAATGTTGAATAAACATAATTTCCCTGCAATAAGGTACTTATTTATATTTGAGTAAATAAATAAAAATCCAAATCTTCATCTTCGTGCAGCTTAGGGAGAGTAATATAATTCAAGTTTAATATTTAATACACGTAGTTTCGTAGTTTTCGTAGTAATTATAGTTTCTTAAGTGTAAAAATGTCGGACAGTTACTAATATCATTATTTATATGAAAAAAGAACAGGAACTATAAACAGAGAAGGTTATTTTATGTGTAAATCAGTTGGAAAATACCACATTTATAAACTGATAATAATGGAAGTTTAGATAATAGTTACCGCTTTCTTTATCAGGATAACACAAGTCATCGCTTATTTTACTGCAATTTACTTTTAATCGATCCCGAACTTTAGAATCCTTCATTTTGAAATCAATATCGATCTCCTTTAATGCCGCGTATACTGCGCTTTTCATAATTGCGTCCGTGTAAGAAGGCCCACTACCTATAATACCTGATAAACTATGTCCTTGATGATTGCCATTATTCCGTCCTACATTACCAGTGACAAGTTTGTAATCTCCAGAAATAATTGATGCAAATCCGGAATAATCATCGATTTCAAATAAGACGTCTCGTTTTGAACTGTTATTCTCAGTTATGCTATCCCAAAGATCAACGCCATCTATATTTGGAGGTGATTCGGAACCAGCCGCTCTTAATAATGTTGGCACCCAATCGACTGCATGCATATATCCACTCCACAAGTGATTTTGTGAGTTACTTAGCGCTTTATTCCAAATAAGACCATTTACTCTGATTCCGCCTTCAAACGGAGTCATCTTCAACCCTCTCAAAGGCCAATTTGAGGCATAATTCAAATAATCCCCTGATGTCATTCCACCATTATCGGACACGAATGCAATTATTGTGTTATCGAGTATTCCTTTTTCTAACAAGGCTTTAACGATTTCACCAACGCTATCATCAAGCTTCTTCACCATCGCTGAGGGTAAATCATTATAAATAAATGAGAAAAATTTATAAAATTTAAATGTTAGCTATTGAAGAAAAAAATACTTCGAAATAAGTAGGTTATCGTGTATGAATGTTAATTACGGATATTTTACGTGTGTTATTACATAAAGATGTGAAAAACCTGCAAAGATTCTTCTTTCCGGAGACTCGACATGGCGCATGTTCCTCACTTCCTCCGGCGGTGCTTGCAAGGGCGCGCCAGCGTTTGCCGAATGTGGGGCATTATGGGCCACCGTTAAAAACAATGGATTAGCTTCCTTATGGTTCTTTATGACTAAAAAAATACAAATATAGTACTTAATACTGTTTCTTTTTGAAAAAAGAGAGAAACCATAATTTAAATTTTAATGATATTTAACTAGGTACAACTTTTGCTGTAAAAAATATTAACCTACAAATTTTATACATTAAGATTACATTTGCAAGTATTACTTTTAGTAAAAAAATAACATACTTGACACCGCTTCATCGCTGTATAAGTCGGTAACATATTTGTTCGATTCCCAATCGATTGTCATATTCCGATAAAAGTCTAGTCCTGCCACGTCACCAATTTCCCACTAAAATATAAGTCAAAAACTAAAATATAAGCTTTTGAAAATCCATCGATCATGCTATCTATGTAACATGCGTCTTCCATATATATTATATTCATCTTTTATATGAAGGAAACAAGAACATTCTCAGCAACGAAAAGCGTCATTCCCGTAAATTGACCTCTTGTATGTTTCAAATAATTTTAATGAATATTACATACATTGTGTATATATGCTAATGATAATTTTCGCATCCTTTTGCGTATTTTCACTTCTATAAGGAATATGTTCTCTGTAGTATGAAGAATTAAGACAACATAAATATGACGCCATGGCTATACATTATTAAATTTACTTTACATATATTTAGATGTGACAATTAAAGTAACGATTGACTAACTGTCTATTTAACTAAGGCGATAGTAAATTCAACAATGTATTGAATGGTTGTTCCCACGTAACACGTAACCTCGATATGTAATTAATGCAGTTATAACCTACATTAGATATGACAGACATTACAGATGGCGAGTTTTTATCAATATGTTTATAGTAATAATAGTAAATATTAATCCAATATTTGTTTATTGATTTGTCTACTATTCGTTGAAATAATGAAGGAACTATATTTTGAATTAATGTAATAATAATGAATTTAATATCTTCGTAATTGCAGAAAAATATGTCCTTTAAAAGGTCAATGGCATTTAACATTTGAAAAAGTACTAAGTAATTATAATAATATGCATCGACTACTTAACGCGCTCATCAATAAAAGGAAATGCGCGTTTCCATGGTCCTTGACATTTTACTTAAAACTTTAAAGGACGTTATTTTAAAACACGCACCGTCTCTTCTGAGGTATACTCGTAGTAATCAATGTACCCACATCTGTGACCAAAATGGGTGTCAAACCCACGGAAAGTGGGTAAATATTCAGTGCGTGAATGACCTACGTGCCACTTGCCCACTAAATGTGTCGCATAACCCAAATCTTTCAAATATTGCGGCAGGATTTTCTCAGTTAATGGTAACGCTCTATCTTCGCCATTTGTTAATGGATAGCCCTGCATACCTGAAATATAATATCAATAATAAATTTGTGTAATAAAAAGACAACACTCTAAGTGTAATTAAAGTTACCTCGATATCATTTAATGAAAGGCTTCATTTACCTACAGATGAACATCGAGGCTTCCGTGGCAGACCAAACCATATTTGTCTATATGCTTTGACAGATATCACCTGTTTCTGAGGCTACTGTACACAGGCACATATTGAACAATAAGCACATGCTTTGAATAATTTCTTATTTATTTATGTAAAAGTAATAATAAGTGTGATAATTATGATTAAGATGCTCGTTTAACGATTAGTTTGACGATTTTTTAGCCGGAAATAAAACTTACTGTTCATCTCTTTCACCAATTGTCTATAAAATAATCTTAGTACACGTCAATTCTACAGAAACGTAAAATATTTTATGTACCAAAGCACATGGCTGCACATCAAATGTGTGTACATATAAACGCAGCTTTAGTATAACAATTGAAATATAATTTTACAGACTGCTAGATACGCTGTATATCATAAAAATAAACAATATACTTAAATACCTAAAGCATGTGCGAATTTTCCCGTGTAAAGAGCGGAGCGGGAGGGCGTGCATACACAATGAGTGTAAT
>DWNY01001798.1:0-11990 GCA_018250635.1 Telegonus apastus
AACTTTCAAAAACTACCTATTTTTAATGTAAGTTGTTAGTCTCAATTCGTGTACCGCTATTACTGCTTAAATGTAATTAAAACTTGCAAATACAATTAAAATGTAACTTAAGATAGTATAATTTCTACAAGTCACAGTAATGTACGAACAGCCACTCTCTTGAACTATGAAAACAATTTTCAGCTAGAAAATGCAAGTTCAAATATTTCAAAATTTGTTTCAACAAAAACACTTCAAAAGTTTGCGTCATCCAATTTGTACGACTTCCATATTTTCTCACAAGTCTAGAGTAACTTCTTCGCGCTTTATATCCGAACTACGCCATCCCCGCGTCGTCACTTGCGTCGACAAGAACGAATTCACTAGCACCCAAATCCGAATTTTACCTGTTATTTTCGGATGTCTTTTAATTATGTTTTCGGTATGTTTAAGCTTTTTTCATACATATTCCGTCCATCAACTAAAAAAACTACTACGTTGGTCAAAGTTCGCTATAAGCATGTCATGTGTAATACGAAGATAAGTTTAAAATTTCTGCGTAACGACAAAGAGGTATCGACATCATTAGAAGATGGACTAGATACGACAAATATAAGTTGTCGTATTCAGGTAACCTTGGTAAGTTAGAGACTATTCAACATTTAGTAGGCAACATCTCCTCATTTTGCATTTCTAGTACGTTTAATATTTACATGCCTGCACCAAAATATAGACGAATCCGTTCCTAATAATTCAAAGCTACAGACAGACATTTAATATATATTGATAGGAAACGTGCAGCACTCACCGATCCGGTGAGACGGTGCAAAAAGTGAAGTTCGTGGTGCGAATCGGCTTAAAGGATAAACCAAGTTATGGAGGCGAGAGTGCAAGTTCTATTCGGTCTTTTTACTTTACACTATAGTCGTATATATCTGGTATATTCGTACAAGTATTCGTCAATGTATTTCAAAGTGAGCAATAAGATCCAAGTCATGCGATAGTACTGGTCTAAAGGTTTTCGATAAGGATTCAATTATTACGTCGCGGAAATTTTTTAATGCGATTGGGTGAAGGTGGGTAGTAAACCGGCCAATATTTGGTGTATGTGTGCAAATATTCGTCAATATTTTTTACAGTGAGCAATAAGATACGAATCCCAGTCATAATATTAATCTTCCATAACAGTTGCATTGTTGTTAAGCGATGAAAATAGTGTCAAAGTTTAAATTATTACGTCTGTGAAAAAATATAATGCGATTTGAGGAGTATAGTGAGTAGCAGGCAGGCCATCGTAGATTGGTTTGATTAGAATTCTAGCATACATAGCAAAGATCTAAAAAGCAAACGAGCACTCAGCACACCTGGTGGTAAGTGGCCACTGCCGCCCATGGACATCTGTAATCAACTCCAGATAAGCTCACAGACCTACCTGACGTCGGCCACAGATGCGTTGCTACCCCTGAGGACTAAGTTGGAACGCCTCGAACAAGTATGTCTCCCTTACCACACCCTTCGAACCAGTACACAGCAGCGCTTAACACTGCTGCCATAAGGCAGAAGTAGGTGAGTCGGTGGTGCCGCTGGAGTCGAGTCACTAAGGGTTCTACCACCTTTAAAGTTGTGATACTATTGTGATAATGTAGTGAAATTTCTACTGCAACAAATTATTGCAAGCATTTGCAACTTTCCTGTAAATGTAATGAATTCCCATTTCTGTAGCGAGCGTGCACCGAGCGGATTAGAAGCGGGGATAAGCATTTCAGAGTTTAATACTTGTAGAAGGATCAACGCTTCTAGGAAATGGGTTTTACAAAAAAATATATAAATAACAGTACCTAAACAAAAATATATACAAGTAGGCATATCGATCGTTCGGATTCATAAGTAACGATTGGTCAGGTCATTGTTACGTGGATTTTATAGTTTTTATACATAGTAGAAATACGATGTTGTATACGAAATTTGTATTTTAAAATTGCTATTAAAATAATAACTTTTCTTAGGATCGAAGTCAAAAGTTAAGCAACGTCGGGCGCGGTACATAAATAGATGGTTCACCCGCTAGTGTTTTTTTTATAATACTGAAGTATCAAACGACCATGCAGTCCGTCTGATGGTAAGTGGCTGCTGCCATCCACGGACATTTGCTATCAACCAGATAAGACCAACAGTCTCATCTTATGTCGGCTACAAATGCTATCCCTGAGGACTAAATTGAAAAGGCTCGGATAAATGTCTCCCTTACCACATACTTCAGACCAGAACACAGCAGCGCTTTACACTGCGTTTATAAGGCACAAACAGGTGTGACGGTGGTGCCGTCAGAATCGAACTACAAAGGGTTCTGCCACCGTCAAATTAACGTTTCCGTTAGAAGTACTTCAAAGACATTATGGGCGACTAGGGTAGGTCAACCAGTCTAACCAGTCTCCTTCACCAACAGTCATTGGAAGAGCATGGTTGAGTACGCTCCAAATCTCCTAGAGTTATAGGATGAGACCCGCACCCGGCAGTGTGACATAAAAAGGGTTGAGGCCACTACGACCACCGATATTGGATGAGGGTGAATTCTAAGCAATTACAATCATCCCGACCCCATCAATCCTACATCTATAAGCTCCGATACAATTATCACCGCAACTCCCCCTGCCTCGCCGCAAATTTAATTAATTAATATAATGAATTCGCCACTGATCATTTAGTTCAAAAGCGGCCCAGTTTTGTTAGTCCCGCGGGTGTTCTGCGAGCGACACAGCTCCCTTTGCAAATCGAATGATTAATGTAGATCAGTGGTTCGCAACAATTTTTGACCACGTACAATAATTTTTATTTACGTTTGTAATACCTGTCTCGATAATTTTAATTAAAAATGGGCAAATTTCTAGTCGCGTCTAGCACGTTCTTTGGAATGTTTTTAACAAATAGAGACCAAAATTCGCCATTTTGTATCACTTTTATCATCAATCTATTTGTTTATTTAATTTTAGGTTTCACTAAATACCTATATTGTCGAATACTAACATTGAATTCAATTAAAATTATTAGTTCTCAATGATCACCTACCGCCGATGACCTTACATTGAGAAGATGATGTATTTGATCGCCTTCCGTTACAAAACAAAAATGTGAGTATAAGCGAGCGACCGTTTAATTAAAAAGCAATCCGTTTAATAAATGCACGGGCTAGCATTCCCCTCTTAAAAAACGGCCAACATAATTAGAAAATATTCCTAAAGGACATTTACGTAAACCAAAAAATATAGAACGAAACAAAATAAAGAACAAACAAACGATGGTAAAAAATTCCAAAATATACAAAAAAAGAACCCGTACAGAAGTGAGCAGTCGCAATAGATTATGGACGATCGTATTTATGGCGATCGACGGCGCGTGGAAATTACAAATGCAAATGGATATTCACCCGGTCTTATTCCACGACCTATGTAAGGATTGTGTACACGCCACAAAGGTCGAAATTCGACCATAATTAACAAAAATAAAAACACACATAAAACACTTTTATATATATTTTTGTCGCGTGCTATAGGAAAACAATCTCGCATTTAAAAGCTATAAAGCATTTTTTAACATAGACATCTGACATAGTTGAAAATTTATGTTTACACTGTCATTATTGTTGTCAGTGATCTTCTTCTTCTTCTTTGTCGTTGCGCTTTTGGCAGAGCTGTCGTGGTCATCACGTTTTTTTTTTATCACGTTTATTTTTTGTGGGCAGATGTCGCGTGCCTCACGATTTCTCGCCATTTCTCTCGACTGGCAGATTTCCTTGTACACTCACTCTTGTTATTGTCACTACAAAATGTTATCTCCGATTTTTTTTTAATTACGAAATGATACCTAAATTGGTACTTAAATGGGTGGTTTCCAAATCCTTAAAGTCACATTTATTGTACGACTAGCTGACCAAGCGAACGTTGTTCTGCCGCTTGTATTTAGAAGTTTTCCCGTGAGTCGGTCATGTTTTTACAATAACGACATCTAGTCTACTCAGGTAGAACTACGTAATTCGTCGTAATAAAAGTTATTTCTGATTTAAAATTGTAATAACTTTTGATAAAGTAGATCAATTTTGTTGAAATAAATCCTAATGTTACGTTAAGATTCGTAATGTTAGTATATCTGCATTTCCATTAATTCAATCCCGTTGCTTTGGCGGCAAGTAATTTTAAACACACAGACAGCGAGCGCGAGTTACGTTCTTATTATATAAACAGATAAATTATATTAGATTTTCAAAAAGATAATCGTAATTCATAGGTACTTAAGGATTCGTCGATTAGTTTAGAAATAAAATATGTTAGACTTTACAAATGCTTTACTCATGCTCAGCAAATTCTCGGAAACTGGATAGCATTTCAAATCATTCCATACGTCAGTTTAAGTATGTTTTGATTGCAAACGTTGACTAAATCGCAAACATATTTCATTAAGCAAGAACAGTAAAATTAGTTCCGTAATTCAGCATTCAACGATGAGTGCGTAATTCCGCATTACTGCGGTCAACATATTTGTCTAATCGACACAAATGTCGACGATTTGTTGAGTGCAATGTGTACGGCGACCACATAATGGTCGAATTGTGTAATCATTACAAAATGTAGATATGGGTACAAATTACAGAATAGTTAGACAACAATTATGTTAAGTCGTGTGAATATCAATGTATATATTAAGAAAACATTACATTATTTATTATTGTTGTTTAATTAATACCTTAAGGATATAGTATTGAAAATATTAAAATGTGTGGAAGGATCGGTGATATGCCTGCTTTCAAACAAATCAAAGGTAAAAAATAGGTTTTATTGCATGTTTAGCTTACGTTCAATACCATTTCGTAATACAAAAAAATATCTAGGTGTTTTATGTATTATAGGTCGTGTATATATGTATTGTATGTATGTATGATAAAATATATTAAGAAGAATATAATTTATTTTTGCCTAATAACAGCAGTGTTTTCTACTGTGGTCTGTTCTAAAAGGTGTGGTAAAAGAGGCATATTATTCCGAAGCGTTCCCAGTTAGTCCTCAGTGGTAACAAATCATCCATGGCGGCGCTTCTAATATAGACCTCCTAATCTTCACAAATGTCCATGGGTGAAAGTGGCTTACATTCATATGGACTGCATGCTTATTTGCTACATCTAGATTAAAAAAGTATTACAAAAAAAATAAAGATACCATAAATATAATCAATTTACAATGATAAAATTAAAATGTTACAGTAATCTCAAAACTTAATTAAATAAAAATTTTAACGGTATCAACTCAAAATCCTAATCTTTCACAAGTGTTACGATATCACAGCGATTCATCTACAGCTTATATAATTCGCTGGTTATTAATCATTTACGTCAATGTTAAATACTTCTATTCTAATTTTTTAATAGAGAATATAGAGAGTTCGAAACAGAGATTTCTAATTCATCAGATATTGAGAAATTATTGAAAAGTCATGGTAATGATAATATGTAAATCTAGTGAATAAAGATACATATATCATCGTATAACTCGATGATAAAGTTGATTCAACCGATTGTTTGTGAACTTTCTGACCCGTTTATTAAACAACAACCGTTAATTAAATTAAATTTAATTAACTAAAGTTAATTAAATACCACTTCACCATTAAATTGGTAAATATCCATTTACCAGGTCCACCTTCCATCCTCTCGTTAAATAAAACAGCTTAGTGTAATCCATTTATCCGCCCGACAATACAGCTGGCAAGATGTGGCGATGTCCGGACATATCACTTGTATTGTGCGTTGGGAGATAGCACTCTCCTTGTTTACATTTCAGTTAAGATTAACCTGTCCCAAAAGGACTCCGGCTCGTACCTGTAAACAGTCTGACGTCTAGTATATTAGTGTGTTAATAGTTCTATTATTTAGTTAGTTAAAAGGTACTCGGGAGAAACTGAGTTATGGTAATATGAGAGCGTGCAGTGCATGGTGTCAATAGTTATAAATATTTTATTGACAAACACACAGATGAGTATAAAGATTGTAATTTTGATATCCAAAGCACCCCATATTTTTTACAATGATTATTTTATATGTTTTAGTTCGTTTATTCACAAAAGCCTGTTTTCTTAGTTTTTTAGTTTTTTTCATATTATTGGAATATAATCGGTCCTTGATATGTATGCAAAGTTTCAAATTAATCTGACGTTTCAAAGTCGGTCAAAATCACGTTCAAAATTTCCATTACGTACAAACATACCACCGAAAATAATAAAAGCATGTTAAAATAGTCGGGTTAAAGACAGAGAAATACAGTTTACCAAATATTAAGTAATCGCAGCCGACAGTGGATATTTTTCTAAAGTTTGGAAGTGGCAAACAAGCATGCAGTCCATCTGATGGCAAGTGGCCATTGCCGCACATGGACAACTGTAATCAACCGCAGAATTGATAAAAGTTCTACCTAAGTTTGACACAAATCGATTGCTACCCCTGAGGACTAAGTTGTAACGCCTCGGATAAATATAGCCTTGCCACATCCTTCATACCAGAACACAGTAGCGCCTAATACTGCTGTTTTTAAACAGAAATAGTGATGGTCCCGTTGGAGTCAAACCACATAGAGTTCTCCACCAAATACATGCGACGGTAGTACCTAAGCGACGAATCATATTGGTTCTAACACCTTTCAGTTAATTAGATTTGTTTCTTTTAATTAGCGTATAGACCTAAGTAGAGCTTGATCTGTGTTGATTATGACTTAAATTTATACTATTTTAAGACAAAAGCTGAATTCAGTTGTGCATAATGGGCTGAAGACAATAAAATGCGATAGCTGAGAGTATTCATATTGCATCGTAACTTTGTTCGCGATGAGAGTGGATTACGTCCAAGCGGCCGGTCATAAAAATGTTGAGAAATCGAAATGTGATATCGATATGAATAAATATATTCGACCGATAAAAGTGATATAAAGCTAGCCATAATACACGTAACATGTTAAAATTTAACAAGTATAATAAAATTGGCAATAATAAGAACTACCTAAGTACTTGGGTTAATAAGAACATAAGAAAAAAAAATACCCGACTGTCAAGGAAAGGTTTTCCTTCGCGCGTATCATGTACATATATAAATTTCTTTATTACCACGGATAGTCCAAATCGCTGGATGGATTTCAACAGATAAGGTTTCGTTTTATGCCTCTTAAAAACGAAAGTGTCATTAGATAAAAAATGCTTGAAAAAAAAGAAATTGTGGTATTTTGGCGCAACATAGTAATTCGTTTCAAAAAAATATATTAGTGTCCTATATCCTGTTCTCCTGTTTCGTGGGAGCCATGGAAACTCACAAAGACGGATACACAAACATCCAGACTCAGAACTGAAATCTAAATTAATCATTGAGATATCTGTCTGGCCGGGGATCGAACCCGGAACCCTCTGCGTGTCAGACCAGTATGGTGATCGCTCCGCCACGCGGGTCGTCAAAACAATGAATATAAACCAAATAACCTGTACGTTTACGCACACGATATATAAGAGAAACAACACTACCTGGAATCTAATTATTGACTTTCATACAAAATTCATTAAAATAACAATAAACGCTTACCACAATTTTTATTGTTGTGGTAGTAAAACAAAGAAAAAATTAAATCGTATCATTCCTTCATCCATTTATCACTTTGTCAGAGTAATCATTTAATAAATATTAAAAACAGCAACATTACAAGACTATTTATTTCAGCAACAATGGAAAGAACTGAAAAATGATCGCTGAAACGTTCAGGCATAATAGGGATCGCGTACACCTATTGTTTCAGAATTTTAAAACCACCGCCGCGTTCGCTTTACTGTAAAATAATTTTACGCAGATTCATAATTTTCGGTGAAACGACCGTTTATTCTTCACGATTGGGCTCCATTGTTGATGTGCACTACGTCTTCGAGTCAGCAATTTCCGCAATTTAGTCTATAACAAACAGTCTTGAGAAAATATTTTGGAACCTAAATATTTTTACCCGCGTCCGAAGGGGGGTAATTTTTTTGGTGCGTATGATTGTATGCCCATTTCTTTGGCACGCCCCATGGCCCTAACGGCTTTACGGATTTTTCATACTATATAAATTATATATGCATGTAGGAACTACTGTATACTATGCATTAGAAAAGCTCTTAATAGGAAAGATGATTTTTAATTGATTAAGCTGCATTTAAATGAAACAACGCATTTTTTGACTTAAGACATGTGACATAGGTGAGCACATTTGTCTTATATTGTCAATATTGTTGTCAGTAGTATAAACAATGAATGTTTTATTTTATTTCATTTAATACATTTGTTACAGTTTTTATAAATAAATATCATCCCTTCTCGCTCCTTCTCTTCATGAACTTTCACGTATGCTTAATCTCATACTTCTCAATCCGCGCAGTATTCGAAAAATGGTTCCGCAATTTTTCGCTTCACGTATTAATATATAGATGAGTTGTTATTAGAATCATCTTAGTTTTAGTAACGTTGGCTATAATTTTTTTTAATATGGTGCCTGCGAGCGCTGAAAAAATGGGATGGGTATCATGGATATGGGTATCAATTGAGTATGGACGTCAAAGTCAATCGGCAGTTTCCGTGCATCGTTCAGGAGATAGGCGTTGTCTTCCTACTCTTTCTTCAGCTCCAGATTGGGGTGTTCTTGTTTGGATATCACGCAAAAAACACCAATCCCTTCTTAAGAGTTACCTACTGTTTGTGTCCATCGAGGGGCGTCTAGTAAGATTGTCTCAAATGACTTGACTTTTCCCCCAAAATCTCGGTTTTTAAGAGATTTAAAAAAACTTGGATCTTAGTGCAGAAGTCTTATTTTTTATTTCTTCTTCGTGTGTTAAATCGGTCGTCATATGAACTATACATCGTATCCACATATTTTGATTTGGTCAAACAAAATATCTCGTGCCTGTTCTGATAGTTATTTCCTATATGTACTTTATTTACGGAATTCGATGTGGATCAATTGGTTTTCAGTTAACTGCGAATTTATTGCGAGTTCGCCTGCATTATGATTGGAATTTGTTTGTTTCAATTGGTTAATAAACTCATTAAAGCAATAAAACTCATGTAGTGAGCTCATTGCTTTTGTAATGTGTTTTGAATTTATGTTGTTGCAGTTCAATTGTTTCTGGTTTAATGTAAATATGTAATAATAGACTCATTTAAATGAGGCTTGTTTTGGTTTGTAGAAGCCTTTCATTTGGAAAATGTGATGCGTACATAAATGTCATTTTGTTTTCTTAGTTGTATTTACGGAGTTGATTTTAATAGAGAATTTTATTTACTTAATCTCTATTATCGGTTTTCGAAAATACAGATATTCCTAAATTACCCGATTTCACCCGGAACCCTGTGTCTTAGCTTACAGGGTTTAAATTATTACTTTACAGTATGGTAAAACCCTTCGTGATTTGATTGCGTTGGTACCACTGTCACACTTATTTCTGAATTATAACAGCTATTTTGAAGATTTTTTAAGGACCAAAAACATAACATATACAACACGTCTACGGCTGACCGTATGAAGAGCTCTATCTATCTATCTATCTTATCTTAATTTTAATACATTACAAATATCAAACAGCGGAAGTCATCGCTAATAATTTGTGAATAGGATTTTTATGTTTTTTACCTTCTTATATTTTATTAAAATTGCATTGTTTAATTGCTCAATATTAAAGATTCCATTTTTTATTAATAACGAATTCACGCTATGTTAAAACTTTTTCAACCAATTAATTCCGTCCGTATCCTTGTATATTTCAGTATCAGATGACTAATTAAAACGGCATCTCAAACATTTCCTCCAACCAAAAAACGACAAACTGACAAATGTATCGATTCAAAGAACGTGGAGCTAAATAAACATTCACAAATTAACCGTAATTCCTTCTCGTATCCCGGACTCCAAATTACACATCAAAGTGAAAAAAAGCGCAACTAATCGGCCGACCGGTCCGGCGACGGGTCGCGCGTCTTTCCATTTGTTCTAAAATTACTCGGAATAAAATTACAATCTCCTTTGATCCGTCCCCTCATTAGTTTCAGCCTCTTTAGCGTACGACTGTCTAAATGATGACACACCATATTCAGTAAAACGAGCGTTCTATTTTAGTTCCTGGCGCGTTTGTATTATGGGATATATTTGTGCGTCGTGTGGGGAAAGATTTACATCATTTGGGGATGCATTGTGCGATAAATGAGAGGGATATGGAGTCTCGTGACGATGACGGACGCCCTCTTTGAACATGTTATTGTGTTTGATGCGGTGCAATTCTTAGAATTTGTAGGTACTCTCTAAAGAAGTACGCTTAGTCCACAGCTGGTATTATTCATACCAGCTGTGGACTAAGCGTACTGGACAAAAAGCGTAATGGACAAAAAAATGTTGGTCCTTTCGCGAGATACGTTTGAGCGCTAGTGTCTCACCCGAGGGCCACAAAGCTTTCGATTCAAGCGTATTACAAATTTTGGCGAACTTGATATTTTTTGAATAGAGATTTTATAAAATCCGGTACATACCTACATTTGTTTTAACGTGAAACGCTAACACTGACAACGCTTGAAGATAATGTTTCGTGGCCATCGGGAAAGCGAATTGGTTTCAAGCGTTGTTTCAAGCGATTGCCGCCTTAGCATTTGTAAATTCTTGTCAGTGATATAATCTATTGAAAATTTTACATAACTTAGTTATTAATAGCATGCTTTTGGCTTTCCCTAGTTTTTTTTAGGGACACTCGTGTATACCAGGAGAGTATGAAAAGATTATTCTAAGAATGTTGGTTTCCCAAAGATATCGGTCAGATTGTCTGTGATCAGGATTAATATATACACGACTGCCACATCTAATTTGAGTGCAAAAAAATGTATAGTAAATATTTAAAAAATATATATTTTGGAAGCATGCATACCACCTGGTGGTAATTGTTCACTGCCGCCCATCAACATCTGTAATTAACCCCAGATAAGTTCATAGTCCTACCTGAGATCATTCACAGATGTGTTGCTACCCCTAAGGACTAATTTGGAACGCCTCAGATAAGTTTGTCTCCCTTACCAGACTCTTCAGAAAAGAACATAGTATCGGTTAAGAGTGCTGTTATAAGGCAGAAATGGGTGTGGTGGTGGCGACACCGCTGTCAAACCACAAAGGGTTCTACCACCGTTTAAGTTACCACCAACCTACCTACCTCCTACAGTTAAGTAATAAAATAGTTTAAAATTATTTTATAGCACATTTAAATGGCTTAATGGCACTGAGCGCATTTCATCCACCATTTTATTGTAATGACGTAATTTTTAAATAGTAATTACTTGCAAATTAATTATTTCCAAAGTAATTTATTTTAATTTTCCATTAAACAATCATTTCACTTTGAAACGTATAAGCCTTAATTAATGTTCCTATCACGTTTTCGTCATGTATTTAAACTCAATTTTATTAACTACTTAATATATTATTTTACTATTAGCATACTACAAATAACTGGTTTATATTTGTAATTGATGTGAACTCACAGTCATAATTATTATAAAGCTGGAAATACTCGTAATATGATTCCACCTGTATTTAATAATTGTAGGGAGATGATACATGTCCATAAATCATTTCATGTTTAAAAGACCTCATGTTTTTAGTTTTTACAATCTGACTAGGCGAACTTTGTTCTGCTATTTGCATTAAGAAGAAGGCGTTGTAGTGCCATTTATATAGAGAATTCGACGTAAGAAAAGTTATTTCTGATTTCAAATGGTAATAACTTTTGATAGAGTGGATCGATTTTGATGAAATATAGCCTAAATGTTAAGTTAAGATTCGTACAATGAATATATCTACATTTCCCTGAATTAAATCCCGTTGTTTTGGCGGCAAGTTATTTTAAACACAGAGACAGCGAGCCCGAGTTACATTCTTATTATATATAGATAAAACTCACTATCAAACTTTTTAAATTTTTTTTTTGTA
>DWNY01001799.1:0-11990 GCA_018250635.1 Telegonus apastus
ATGTACGTACGTGCATAGTTCTACCTTAGTAGACTAGACGGCGTTATTGTAAAAACATAACTGATCCACGAGATAATTTCTAAATGCTATTGGCAGACCAACGTTCATCTGGGCAGCTAGTTATATATATATATCCTTCATAATTTATATATAAAAATCCTCGCGTATCGCCCACTCGTTGACAGTATACCAACGGGTTATCCACTTATTGCAGTAGGTTCATGTGGTATTTCTATGTTTAAATGTACACGCCAGAGCATTATGTTAACTGTTTTAATTTTCTCATACCTACATAGCTCGTAACCTATAAACGTGCTTAAAATAGCAAAAATTCCAGGAACACTCAAACTAGAATGGCAAGTTTCATTCTAAACGTAAAATACTTCAGTATTATTACTCGTTGTAAAGCGTAGATGAACTGACAAACGGTTATTATACGTATTATGTTATATTTTATACCGTTTAATGTCGAGAGTATATCATACCTAGTACCTCAGTACAGTTGTGACGCTTATCACTTATTTCATGCTGTAAACTTTTTGTGGAAGTAGTAAGCAAACGAGTATGCAGTCCGCTCGGTGGTAAGCTGCCACTGCCGCCCGTGTCCCTGTAATCAACCCCAGGTAAGATCACAGATTAACCTGAGGTCAACCACAGGTGCGTTGCTACCTCTGTTACATTACGTTACATTGAGTTTCATATATTGGGTATGTATATGAAGTTTTTTATCGTAATTTATAACTTTTGTTATATGTATAATATACATCTTCCTTTTTTTTCTAATCTAACATTTATTTTTCAATGCCGCCCTCTTTAAGCACTGCTTTGCCTAAAGGTTGACTGGGAGAGAATGCCTATGGCATTAAGCCGCCTTTGTACCACTTTTTAGGTATAAACGTTTAATTAAGTTACTGCCCTTGAAGTTTAAGTTGGAACGCCACCACCACCATCACCTGTGTCTCCTTTACCATACCCTTCGGAGCACAACACCGACAACCCAGCAGCACTGAACACAGCTGTTATTAGACAGAAATATGTAGATTATCGGTGGTGTCGGTGCCAACATGAATTGCTTACAAATTTTTCAAAACCTTAAACACATTAAAATTTACGAACGAATTATTATCGACATTAATATTAGGTTATATCGGTTTATTGCTTTTTAATGATATAAATATATTTTCCGTGTCCGTTTCGAATCACTTAACATTTTTATGTACGCTATTAAAATCACAAGCCTAATGGATTACTGTCAACATTTATCTTTGTTTACTACTCTGTTTCCTTATTTATAATGAGCTAATATTTGTCTCAAATACAAGGCATTCAAATATAAGTACTTAATTATTATATCAATTCACTTTCAAATAAAATAAGTGCAATAACATAGGTACTGTTACTAACATTTCATTGTACAAAAGTATTAAATATATTTTTATTTAAACAATAAAATTTAGGAACATGCTGCTTACATGATGGTTGCAGATCTTTCTCGATTATGCTTATTAGCATCTGTAATCAACCCAAACTAGTCAATTCAACTAAGATTCAATGATTCTACTTGAAGTGCATACTGCCTAAGCAGGCAAGAAATTAAACCTGTAATATATATGTATGTATGTTTGCTTACATTCGAGACCATGTCACATTTTAGGGATCTAAACTCATCTGTTAGAGGAATAAAAAAGTGTGAAGATTAACGGGCTGACCCCTACCTCACAAAGTAAGTGATGACGCGATGCACAAAACATTTGACTTACTTTGTTACATTATAGTCAATGTTGAGTGCGAATTGCTAAGCATTATTATTATGGCCCCAGCTGCAATATCAACGATAATATAAGATGGGAGTGTCTCGTATATTGTCTAAAAATATATATCTACGTGACGAATAGATAACCTCTGTCCTTTGAGAAGTTAAAAATAGAAATTGACCTCACAGGAACGGAATAGCTGTGTAATGATGGTAACTGAAATGGAAGGCAAAGTCATTCAAATAGTTCCACCTATCTATCTATTGTGTTACTTATCTGTTGTGATCTTATGCAAGCAATAAGCGATCAACGTGGCAAAACTCTCCCTTACTCCCTAAGAGAATATTAGGTCTATCAATGGACTAATAGTAATCAGATGGATAAATGATAATAAAATAAATGGCTGTAAGCTTTTTTCACCGCTGGGACTGGATCTATTCTCTCATCTAAGAGAGACAAGGGGCATACAACACCACACCGTACCAATGCGGGTCGTTTGTGAATTTACACATTACGCAATCACCCGATTACACAATGCTAAATAGTCCTTACAGCCAATAAACACTCGTGACAATTAAGGGTAGCACGCGAGTGTGGTGAACCTCGGGTAGGACTCCTGTGCTAGTATTCGACCGCAAATATGCGTTAGAACAGCTCTCTGAAAACCATGTTAAGTAATCACATGTGTGTTATTCATCCACGTTTAATAAAAAAAGGAATTAACTCAGAATTACACGTTATTAGAGGCAAAGAATAGCAATCTATAGCAAGAATTGTTAATCATCTTACTCATAACCTAGACCCCTATGAATAAAATCAGTAAAGAAGTCATAACGCAAATGTTAGTTCCCCTAGGAGACCTAAGATCATATATTATGTAATGCACGAACCGTTAATGCTATTCGCACGTACAGTAAAGATATAGCAGACTACAATGATGATAACTTATCAGTCGTTTTCATAATTTCCTCATAAGAATGTTTCGGTTATTCACGGCAACTCATGATAAATTTCCGTGGTTTATGTCACTTATTCTCTTGTTTTTTGTTAACATAATATATTTTATTAACCTCATATATTTAAAAGCCTAAGGTATATGTATCAAAGCTTAATTTCTATATACATATACATAATCCATATAAATAAAAAGCTATATCTAGTATTATAAAAGATAAAATCAAAAGCCATCATTTGCATTGGGCCAGACAGGTGTAATTCAAGACCGTTGACCTAAAACCTCTGCGAATTGATTTACAAAGGAAGTCGCTGCTTCGCTATCCGAATACTCTAGCTTTTAACCTCAATTTATTGTAATATCACTTTATAATATTGATTATTATGACATCAAATGTCCAGAAATATACAGCGGTAAATTGACATGAATAAAGAGCAAACGGGCACGTTGACCCAAGACCCAGCGAATTGATTCACAATGGAGTCGATGACGTGATTCATATTTGCTTGATCCTCCACAATATATATATTACTGAAGCTTTGTAAGAAGCTAGCTATGCGGCGCGGTTTTACCCGCATTCAACAGCGTCCACGAAAATGGATTACTTTACCACTTTTATTTAACTCTCTCCAGAGAAATAATTAACCATTTTCATTGACCTCCTGCGAAAATGACAATTGATACTGAATTCAAGATGAAAGACCTGTTCCAGATAATCAACTTTTACAATGGATTGTATAAAGCGAAATTTAATGAATAGCCTATAACACCGATTTTTTAATTTTTTTATTTCGACTGGTATTCTACAGAGCTTTTAGACAAACAAAAATTTATTTTTGTAATAACATGTTTGATCATAGTCAGGAATAAGACATCTTGCTGAATCTTTGATATTTATATATAGAAGCAGGTGCAGACAGGCATGTTGACCCAGGCCCCTACAAATTGATTCACAAAGGAAGCGAAGATGTGACATTCATAACGCTTGACCCTTCGCACCTAACAGCTGCTAATACGTCTTAATTAGTTGGAAAGGTCCGAGGGCTGTATGGGTTATGCTAATTATAGACAGCAAAGCAATAAGTTCGCTAATGAATTAATTAGAATTTTACGACTTAAGTACCGACTCAATAAAATTTTATAACAGCATTACTTTTTGTTCTTTTGCAGTGCAACATTTATACAGTTGTGTTGTTACAGGAATAAGAAAGCGGGGCACATGTAGAGGGCGTTATTCAATTATAGGAGATAACACTGTAACATAAAACTGCTGATAAATGCGAACGAGTGCAAATTTCAAGATTGTTGGAAGGCGTTCGGCCCGACGGGACAGGACGAACCGGCTTAGCGTCATCGAACGAGCGCGCATTACGTCCGATTGTAGGGCGAAGCGCGCCCTAATTGCCGGCATTGTGTCGGCATGCAGATGTGAATGGGCTTTGATTTGGGCCGGGGGCGCGGGGGCCGGGGCCAGGGGACAAATCGCTCGTTACGGCTGCAGGTAAACTTTCATTGAGCGTCGGAAGGCGTCGGACGTGAGAGGCGGCCGACAAAATGGCCTCGTTATTCGCCGCCGAATCACTCCCTCATTGTGTTCGGGGAAACGGTAGACGCGGTCGCCGAATCACGGAAAAGACTTTAATGAGGCGTGAGAACGTCCCAAATGAACGATTGTATGCTCCTCGGTTTAATGAACGATTGATATTAAAGTGGCCTTGATTAATACGCGCGCTGCGTCCCGCTCCGGAAGGAATTGCCGTCAATAATGTTGACGTAAATTCCGAAGCTGTGTACAAATTGACTTTTCACGAACGGACTTACTATTGCGATAAATTCGTCCATGAGATCGAGGTTCCGTTTTAAATTAAATTAAGATTCGGTGACAGATTAAATTTTACGAATTAATTCGTCGCAATTTTTCAATCAGATTATATGAACTGCTGAGGTAGATGATAGCGCTTATCTTAAGCGCCAATGAATCGGTGTATCGCAGGTTTATAACTCCAAATGCGCCAAGTCCAAGATAAGTATATGTTAATGAATTAATTTACATTGTATTACGAAACTAAGCTTAATAACGATTCTCAGTAGTTATAACTTTTTGCATTTTGGGTTGCATCTGGTGAACACATATTTTGTAGGAATTTTTAGGCGACCAAACGATATTTTTAAATATTTTAAAGATTGTAAAGTAATAATTTAAAACTTTAAATAAAATTTTGATGCATAGCGTCTAGTAATATATTCTCGGCGTAAGAAATGTCAAAAGTAGTCTACATTCTTGTTATCAGACTTCGTAGTCCCCAAAGGATCGATTTCAACTTATTAGGATTCAAAATATAAGTATAGTTCTAATGTGTGTTAGACATATATAAAATGTATATTGTAGTGGCGCACCTATATTTATCTTTGACGTTTCGGGAAATCCTATAGCCAGGACGTATTTTGTCGGAAGGATAAAGACTATAGGTACGAGTACAACGTGACACTGAGTTAGTCTTCTTGGGACCTTCAAAAGTCGGCGACTTGAACTCTTTGTTATGACTTAAAATAATAATAGTTTCGTTTTGTTTTAATATTTAAAGTTTTGTATTACTTGTATAAATGTAGGTGTTTACTTAATCGTAAATAGCTTGAGTTATATTATGCTGTTTATTTGTTAATAGTGATTTTTAATATTAGTATTGTTGCCATCTGTTCCCTTAATTTTCAAACGTCGGACGTTATCTACCTACCGCGTATATTTTTATTATAAGTACCTGAACAGCCATAACATCGAAACACGGCTTTGAAAACAAATTGTGAACTTACAATGTCTTCGTTAGTTCATTTTAGAAATTTTGGCAGTTGATCGAGCCACCTGTTGGTTGCAGAGAGAAAAATTGCGGAGAGTTTGGCAAGATCCATCTCACCCACTCTACCCATTCCACTACGACAATTAAAACCTGACTAATGGCGATTTCCTGTTTTATACGGAACTGGCTTGGAAAATTAGAGTAAAACAATAGTAAGCAAAAGAGCGGGTAAAGAAAGATTGTTTGTGAGTATTGTATTTTGTTGCTATAAATATTATTCCAAAGTAAACTTTATTGTATTCCTCTTCCTATTATATTTATTTTTTATATACTGGTAAATTAATACGGATAAAAGATTAAGTGATAGAACTCATTGTAGTTCGACACAAACAGCACCGCCGTCACACTTATTTTTGCATAATAACAGTAGCGATACTGTGTTCTAGTCTGAAGGGTATGGTAAGGGTAAGGGTGGATACTTATCCGAGGCGTTCCAACTTAGTCCTTAGGGGTAGTAACGTATCTGTGTCCAACCTTTTGTGGGACTCTGATCTTATCTGGGATTGATTACAGATGTCCAGGAGCGATAGTGGTCATTTTTCATCAGGTGATTCAGTCCACCTGCTCGTTTACTATTAAAAATTATAAAAAAATTAAGAACCTTTAATAAATAAGTGTATATACCTACCTATGTATGAAGTTTTTACGTAAGGTTGAATAAAGTAGCACACGACCTTGCAAGGCCGAAGAGGCCATCCAAAACAATTTGTGTTCCATACAGAACAGAAGATTTACCTAAATCCGATCAAAGAGGTGTTTTCACTCCGAGAACTAATATGGTCGACTCATTTGGCGACCCTCGTGGCGCAGCGGTCACCATACCGGTCTGACACGCAGTGGGTCCCGGGTTCGATCCCCGGCCAGACATATTTGAACGATCAGTTTAGATTTCTGTTCTGGGTCTGGATGTTTATGTATTCGTCTTTGTGTGTGTTTCCATGGCACCCACGACACAGGAGAAAATCCTAGTGTGGGGCTATGAGTGTAGAAAGTGTATAAATATCATAGTTGTTATCATTTAAACGGCAACCACACATATATATATTACTCAGAAATAATTATAATTCGCAAACGACAAATAACTATCTCTTGTAGATAAATTATTAAAACGCTATAACTTGAACTAATTTATTTAAATCCCCAATGTTTATTACCTACTATTGAATCAAGTTTAGATAATAGATAATTGTACCGCAAAAAATTGATTCTCTGCGAACCATTATACATTTATACGTTTATCAATTTTAAATCTTATAGTCGGTAATGTCCGTTGATAAACAATTTAAGATTTACAGTGGCTAATTAACTTTTCGTAAAATTTAAACATGTGATTTAAACAAAATTGTAAGTTGTTTTAATATATTATGTAAGTAGATATAATTTTGATACAATGCTCAAATAGCACCTTTTTCTTGCCGTCTATATAGTAGGAAGCAACTAAGGGTGGTAACACACGAGCGACAATTCATGGCATGCAATGACGATTGCCGGCATGGTTACTTATGTATTAGCTCCATTAAGGAATTATTTGAAGATTTGAACACTAGCGTCTGTCTGCAAATTGTCTGTTTTATTCATCTCCTTTTGTCATAAATGCCTACCTCTTTAGTTCGGTAATTATTCATTTTTAACGCGATGTCAAGTTTATAACTAGGTTTATGAGAAATCATGACTATTTAAACAGTTTAAGGAAAACATGTGCAAAAAAATTAAGTGATAATGCTAGTATATTCTCTTATCAATTTGAGTTTAGTTTAAATATCAGCGGTGGTACGTGCCATCAAATTAAAGGTTAAAATAATACCTACTATGTTGTACCGTTTGAAAAATTTATACAATTATTTTGAAAGTTTTTTGCCTATTATATTATAAAATATGGTAAAACATCGCCAGGAAACTAAAAAGATAGCCGAAGTGTTTCTTATCTGAACTTGCGTTTAGTATGTTAGTCATTATGAATTTTCAAAGGAAACACCCACTTGAAAAATAATAAAACAGTATTCTGCCTGGTATTAAAAGTTGATGCAGTCTAATTTCTTAAATAAATTTAAGTTTATTGGTTTTAATATTAAATGTAAATTGAATTTAACCGTAACTCGACCACAGCGCCAATAATTATGACGTAGTAAGTAACCATCACCTCGACAGGAAATGTATGAAGACCTCAATTGTTCATGTCGCTAATAAATTACGCATCAATGACTACCTATATTTCTATATCATATTAGTAAATTAATATTAAGAACTAGTTTTATGGTTGTTGTGTTTTTCTTATACAACTTTAAAAAAAATACCAATGTTATATTGAGTTTCAATATGTCATACTCATGCCAGCTTCTGTCCAGATTAAAATAAAATACCCTCATTTGATACTCGTATCATGGGGTCTATAAAATATTTCCGCCATCTTGGGGCGTAAAATTTTATCTCAATTGGTCCCTTCGATTTCGTTGTAGGTTAAAAAAAAGGTTGTAAAAATATGAAAAATTCAAACATAATAATTTACATTTAGGTAGAACGATTAGGTACGCTTAGTTATAAGAAGGAATATTTGTATTTCCGTTAGTAGGTATACCTACACACTAAATAGAGACACGCTACAAATTCACGACTTTTCTACCTGAAAATTCATCTAATAGTCTCACTTTAAAGTACACCCCAGTTATGCATTGTAGAACCATAAAATGTCTATATTTTCGTTCCTGACTTTCATACGGATTTATTACTTCCAATGAGTGTTATATCCCTTCTCATATAAAGGCTTCGTCACTGAATGCGTGGTACGTGAGACATTTGCCATATCTACAGCAGTATTGTCGTCTCATGAATATTTATAGCAGATCCTCAAGAGATGCTGTAAATTTTATAGAACAGTTTTCAATGGATTTATTATCGCTCGTATAATTCAAGTATGGACGAATAAATCTTAAAATTTTAAGCGTATTTTAACACTGCTGGATACGAATCTGTCACCGTAAGTAAGGAAGTTGAGGAAGATTTTTTAGATGAACTAATTGATAAGGTAGACGGGCGACCAGATAAAAAGATAGTCACTTCTATAGACATTCAAAACATCAGAAATGTCGCTACCACCAGGTTGGCTCAAATGATTAGCACTTATGCTCAATTTCTCATTGGTCAATTGTACTGTACGGACGCATGTAGGTACGTAGTAAGTACACCTACAATATTATTCATAAATATTGGAAAAACCAAGATATGAAGTATTAATGATCATAATCAATAAAGTGTGAGAATCATTAATATTGTCAGAATACTGTTAAAGTAATCAACATGATACAAGTATATTACGTATAAATTGATTTGCGCAATTTACATACTGGAAATAATTTTTAAATTATAAAGAATTTTCATCTATGCAACTAAATAGATTTCAAGTGTCTGTATGTAATGTCGAAATAACAGATTTTTAGTAAATGTTACATTTTCATATGCCTTGTAGTTAAATATTACAAGTCATACAAATGATATTACCATCCGACAAAGATCCGCTAATGTTGGTGAAGACACTTAGAAATTGAAAATTTATTTATTTCCCTTTTAGCTAATACCGCAAACGGTATCTGCGCCTTTTCTTCTCTTATTGAATACGTCTTGTCCTGTCTGGAGATTTTCATCGACTACAGTTCGCTTTTCAAGTTCGACCATGCCTACATCGAGAAAAGTCAAGCGGAATAATATGAGCAATCTTCTCCCAGATTTTTCTTTGATATCTCGAGCTCACCACGACCTATATTAAAAAGGTTATCCCTACAACCTCCGAAGTCACAGCTCTGTGAAGGCACTTTACATTGGAGGAGAACCTCAAACATAAAACTTTTATAATAAGTCGAGTATAAAGCACTGAACGTTCTTCCGATATTTGAGCCACAAAAAAGTTTGTAGAAATATTAATTTAATATTAAAACGCGTTATACTCAGTTCATATTATTTGGTTTTAATTTTATAAGGTAAGTAATGAGGTAATAACCACAGCATTTCAAATACGTATATAGTAGAAGTAGCAATTATACAATTTTACAGCTACTGTTTAAACAAAACAATTGCTTTTGACTTTAAAAGATCCGAAGCTACTTTCGAGTGAGCATTTTTGTACACCTTTGCCAATAGAATTACAGTAATCTCAAATATAATTATGAGATAACCGACTATTATTCTGATAGATAATGTCCTCTTTGAAGACAAGGGTTAATAAATCGGTTCAAAGTAAAATTAAATCTGTACCAGGCGACCATAATTTTAAAGACACTAGATTATACAGGTGTATAAAAATCTGCTATCGTATGCGCTCACCAAAGTGTCAATTGTATGAATAATGTATGAGATTAACTTCACACAGGTGGCTGTGTCCTTATTTGTATAAGGCAGCCTTTGCTCCCGGTATAAATCTATGGTAATGAGGCACTCCGCCTTTGCCCAATCCAACCCTGGGAGCATAAACTATCGTAATGGAATCTTGATGAGAGCTTATCTGTTTGTTATAAGAATGGATTTGAAAGGATTCTGAACCATACAGGAAATACTTTGGGTTTCAAAGATATGAAGAATATTTGTTTCGTAATAGCAAAAGATATACAATTTTTATTACTTATAGACACTTATTAACTTAATGTCAATGGAGTTTCGAAGAAGAATTGATTATTAAGGAAATATCGGACGTTTCAATAATTTATATATGCAAATAATTTCCCAAGTGCGAGTCGGACGTAAACAAGGAAAGTTTCATTATTTTTAGTATGTTTATTATAGTAAGACAATAGTTACATGCATTTAAAATCATCGAAATAGTAAGCGACTCTTTCTTACTGTTTAAGAAATAGACCAAATATGTATGTCGCAACATTCTGGTTTCTTCTCTATATGGGTGATAATACATGCATGTACCATCCACTCATGAGCCCATAGGCAGTGACCTAAAACCATCAGACCCATGAGTCTTTGCTATAAGTTGTACAAAAATAAAAATTATTTCTATATTTTTACATTACAACAAAATATCGCTTCAATAAACAACCCAACAGCTAGGTGAAAAGAAAAAATGTACCGGGAAAAATATTTAAGGTATTTGGTACACATATTTTGTTAAAAAAATCCCTCGTACATTTTATATAAAAGTTGTCAAGGGAAATTTCAGGTCTATTTCCGACTTTCCGCATTGGTGATTAGGATCTTTGTAAGGAAGGTTGGATCAAAGAATCTATAATATGCGATTTTTAGAACTGGTGTCTGAAATGTACAGAAGTAAAAAAAACAAAAAGTCTTCAATTCAATCGCTCGATTAAGATGCAACTGATATGATGTCCAGTGATTACTTTAGTCCATAGAAAACACAAACTACTGTGAGTTTGTTTTGAGGAAAAAATAAAACTACGAAAAAATAACGCCTAGTAATACAACAATGCAATATTAGGTAAGAATAAAGTCACAAACATTGCTATTATATTTCATTTAAGAACAGTAATAATACTTTAATTTGTTCTTTCGAAGTTTTTATTAATTTCGGTAACCTGTTTACATTAAGTATCTTTATAATAAACTGGCAGAAGTCATAAAGTAGGTAAAAAAAAGTTTTTTTGAACACAATTGGCTTTATTCTAATTAATTCGAAAACTAAATAGTAGAGATATCGTATTTCACATTCAATTTGGTAGAACCTCTAGTGGTTTGATTCCAGCGGTACCACCGTCATATCTATTTCTGCCTTATAACAGTAGTGTTAAATGCTGCTATGTGCCGGTTCGAAGGGTGTGGTGTGGTTACGGAGAAATATTTTTCCGACTTAATCTTTTGGAATAGCAACGCAACTTCAAGTAAGATACTGATCGTATCTGGGGTTAATTATATTTGCAAATGGACGACAGTAGCCATTTACCATCACCTGGACTTCAAATTCAAATCTCATTTATTCAAAGTTGATTCATATACAACTCTTTTTCAATGTCAAAATCTACCACATGCAGTTTGCAGCTTCACTGCTATAAAAAGTAAGATTGATAAGATGTAAGATTAAAATTGGATAAATTATCAATAAGATAAAAATAACGGCTACAAACTTAATGACTCTAGTATACTCAAACTATATTATTAAGTACCTAAATCTTATCCCCTACTTGTTAAGATTGTCATGAGCTTAGAGCAAGGATGTCAGGATATCATAAAAGTTCAGTCACTTTATTAAATTCTTAGCATCCGCACGTTTTTCATTCTGTTGGCTGAGAATAAATTTTATCAGCGCACGTACCTACTTGGCTGCATATTGCATACTTTATTTTATGTTTATTTTAGGGTCCTCATTATTTTTAAGATTTACAAGGTATGTGTACCATAGTAAAAAAAAACATTCCGTGTCTGTATATTACATAATATATATTTGCAAAAGAAATGTTTGTAAGACAGATACCTACC
>DWNY01001800.1:0-11989 GCA_018250635.1 Telegonus apastus
TTTAAAAATGTCGTTCCGATAAGTCAGACAAAGAACAATTCAAATATAAAATACCCGAACGTTTCAGTGGATGTTATAGTGTTTCCATTTATAGATAATTAATATACTGGATAAATGAAAACGCTACAATTCACATTTGTAAATAAATGTTTGGCATTTGGAATAGGTAATTCCAAAGTTTGATTTATTTTTGTTCAAACGGTTCATATAAATTATTCACTTAAAATACATAACCGTACTTGTATATTCTTCTGCCAATGTACATCATCACATCTTTATACATTAATAAGTTGCAAAAGGTCATTGTAGTTTCCTTGATTGAATTTTGACACTACAAATATGTGACCACGTACGTTGATCACAAAAACGCCTACACTTCAGTCACTTAAATCCCGGACCTAAATGGATAAAATGGATTGAGTGTCCATGTATATAATGAAGTTTGTCGTGGCCGTGATTTGGCAAATCATGTCACACATGTCAAAGACTCTATGAATTAAATTTATTAAAATAACTTCTAATAATAGTGTATTTTGGTTGTCTGGCTACGAAAGCTACGCAATACATTATTATGTAGACATATCGTAGCACAGGTTACATAATTACTGTTGTTGGTTTTTTTATATCAATGAAGTAGCATACGGTCATGCATGGTCTACCACATCAAGTAGATGTAAGCTGTCTATTTGTTTTGTGTCAGTATTATTGTGATACTTTTTAGATAATACACCATATTTATAAAATGTCTCAGAATTTGTAACCCAAAATTTTTATTTACTTTTAATTTAGAAGGAACTGAAAATTATTGGAGATTACATAATATTTATTTGACTGTAATTTCAATTGTATTTGTACTCATTATGTAATATTATTATTTTTAAACCATCCAACAAATAGTTACGCATTTCAAAAACAATGTTTTGATTTATTATTCAGACCTATTATTTTTACGTTATAACGGGAAAAAAACGTTAATGGTTAACATGTTAAAATGCTAAAATACCTATTTCATAATATGATTTCAATAGTTACATTAAAAATTTTATTATAAAAAGAAAAAAACTTATGTCTTCGTAGAAGAACATATCCATAACAGTTGTTTAATATTTTGATTTAAGAAATATTTAAGAAACAGGTAAAAAGAAAAACTTGTATAGGTACTTGAACACGTTCAATCTACCATACCCATAACCCAATTAGAAAAGCGGAAAGAAATTTCTTAGAAAAATAAGTAGTAGGTACCTCCTTTGTCTATTTCTATGTTAAATTATTTTGTCTTAAAATTTGTTTAAACACGGATGTTACGAAAAATAAGTAATAAATATAGTGTTGCCAACCCTAGAGCTGTATCATATAGAAATTGTGGTAAAATGGCAGCACAAAGTGGCGCCTACGGTACTCGGTGCTACAACCACACACTATGTGGTCTATAAATAGCTGTAAACCACGTTTACACTAACATCAATGAAATTATATTTTTAGGTTTTAGGCTCATTTTTATGTATTTAGACATACAAAAAAATTGCAAACGAAGTAAACACATGAACACGTGATATACATAGATGTCTATTCACAATAATAAACTTATAAAAACCTCTCTACGGAGACGCTGCTGCCTGGGAGGATTACGTATAACTTGAAATATCTATTCAAATACGTCTATCCGGCAACATCTATCAAACTAGAACACCGCAATGCGAATAGTATTGACCAAAATAGGTTTTGAAACAAAACAGGTAAGCGGAGGTACCGTTGCAGTTGAGCTACAAAGAGTTCTACCACCTTTTAAGCTGTTATTCATTAATAACTGTCATTCACGATAATTAAAAACATAACTCTTTGGTATAATTAAAATACGTAAACAATAAACAAGCACGCTTTACCTAATTGGACAAAACTGATAGGTATTTGCGTGTAGGTGTTTTCAATAATATGCCGATAATATTAATCATCTATTCATTATATTTATACGCGCAACTAAAAATTTGTGGTACGGAGGAACTCGGAGGAGTGTGAAACTTGGCAGAAGGACTGCGGAAATAAAATATATAATAAGTGCGGTAAATTATTTTTTTCCAATATTAATTATTATCATTAGAAAATTCCGTTAACAGTTTGTCGTAGAATACTCTACCAAGATGATCCATTGCGGATTATTTTTATCTGGAAGAAGGTATTATCATAACATAATTGTGCAGCCTAAACATACGATAGGTATATATTTTTATTATATGATCACCATAAACTTTAACATTAACTTTGGGGTCAAAGGCTTACATTGAACGGGCATTCCTACCTATGACCTTATAACTAGCAATGTTTATTTCTTTGTCAAAACCGTATCGTCGTTAAACGTTGATTTTTATTGTGATAGTGTTCATTACGTTATAACATATTTTAAAACAATAATCTAATGGATATGTTTAACTTCTATAATCAAACATTACCCAAAATATTGCATACCTCAAAAATTGGCCACTATAGCACAGCTCTCGGTCAAAAGTAAAACCAAAATTTCCCAGTTTTATTTTTTTTAATATCTTTAGATCAGCTTTAGATGTAATGTGTTATTAATGTGTTATTAATTATGTCTTCTTGAAACAATTTCATCTGGTTTATATTCAAATCAGAATAAGTAGCTACTTAATTTTCCAATATTAATAATCGTCAGAAAATACTTTTATTGGTTCAACGTAGCATACTCTACCATGATGAGTCATTATAGATCGGTAGAGGAATGTATTTAAAATACAACGTAAATTGTACAACCACGAAATATATAGATAATACATATTTTTACTAAATAAGTACCATTTATTAGACATTGTTTCAAGATAGTTAGTATCTAGTGATGTAGAAGTAGTAGTTGTTAAAAAATCAAGTGGAGCTTCCTAGGATGTGAATACAACGAAGCTCTATTTTTTATAATTATTACGGGATAGATATAAAAAGAATCACTAAATTATTCAAAAATTAAACATATTATTTGTTTATAAAACAATATACTCGTTAGTGATAATTCTGAACATATAAATGTCGTTGCAATTTCTAGAGTAATTCTAAGTTTATATAACTACCTACGCTGCATCATTTGAATTTAAATATAACACAGTGTAAAGACTAATTAATATTAAGTTAAATGATAAGACATACATTGTAATTAATGATTAGTCCCATCAATTTATCTGAACGTAGAACGACATAACTACATTAATAACAAGAAAATGTAAGTAATCCTATTCCACCTTGAGATTCGTGACTTATTTACAATAGGCCGTGGCTAGCATTAGTTTGGGCTCACGTGTCATCATTGAACGTAGCAGTCACTACAATGTTACACAAGGTGTCTGATAGGTACCTATTTCGTTAGGTCGCCTGTCTAACCAAAGCCACTGACCGCCGTCGCAAAACGTCAATTGGGAGAGCCGACGATACACTTGACCCCACAAACTCTTGAATTATCTGTGTCGTTACCTATCGTCTGCCTTTAGTTGTACTACCGTGTCTCGTTGCTAAGGAGCATCAAGTTTATACCTACATCAACCGCGACACTGTTGCGTAACATTCATCTGTGCCTTATCGAACTTGTATCTTTCACCTATACGTCATTAATCTATATCTATGCCTGAATGGCAGAAATTATCTCCATATCTCAACTTTACATATACAAGACGAGATTTAGCATGTACATCTTATAAGTCTTTATCGCAATTACAAACCTAAGCATATAATATTTAAACGTTAGGTACTTATATTATATGGTCGTTTTCATAAAGCACGTATTGATTACAATGCACTATTAGAAGATTGCTTTGCTCTATTAATGATCTGTCCTTGACTCTAATAGAAACTATATAAGCATGCGATTACTTGTAAAATAAAATCCAGTATTTACTAAAGATATCGAAGGGTTAATAAAAATAAAGGTCGTTTTTAAATACTTAGTAAAAATATAACACGCTACTTGTCTAGGCATCATTATTAGGAAAAGTACACCTACACATGTATGAAACGAAACACAATTTTACACGTAAAATTCTCGGAAAAGATTATCAACGTCTTGCTGTTCGTGTGCGGTATTGTGTTGGCTAAAGCAATAAGCAGCAAGGCTGCAGATCAAGTCGAGAGATTCATGTAATTATCCAATCGAGTGCACACGCACCGGCCGAGCGGCTGAGCGACCGGTGAGAGAGAGGCGCGGCGACAAAGCACGCGCCTCGCATGTGACCGATTCACTGCAAGCTTAGGTACCACGTACTACAGTACTCGACTCACTCAACAATATGACACTATAAGCATTCAAACGAAGATACATTAACGAGAGTGAATATTGAGGTCAAGATTTACCAGAAAATGCAGTTTCTCGGACCACGTAATAACGCTATTTGTAGGAAAATAGCGTCTAAACGTTTAATTGAACTTTGTGAGTCGGTAATGAATTCTAATAAGGACAATTTAGTTTTCCAGATAAACATGTAGTTTCTTAAATAGGAAATAACATTGCAATATATATTAAACGAGCATCTTAAGTAGGTATAAAATTTATTTAGGTAGATACAAAACAATAATAAACACGAACATGCATATTTCTTAATAAAGCAGGTATTCATTATGAATAATTATGTAGAAATGAACTGCAGCTAAAATACATGTAGACCAAATGTAAACAATATGCAAGTAAAAGTAATAGTTAGAGTTATAGCTCGTTAAAAATATTATGCATGGAATTTAGTAGGTACGCAAATTATGAGTAAAGAAAATAAGATAAAAAGTAAAGATCCTGTCCTATGGAAATACTACTATAAAACGGTTTGTTATAAAACAATATAAATTTAATTTGGACTTCATATCTTGATTTGTTTTGTAAATCGATAAAAATACATGCCTGTCCAATTAAAAAAATAACTTTTTAAACATTTAAGAACACAAATATTCAAATAAATAAGAAATATTCAAAACTATCATTACGATCCGCAAACAAGCAACATCTCTACTTTACCCTAACCTTTTTTATCTAACTAAATGGATCACTACTCAAAAGTAATATTTCTAAATACATATTAAAATTGTTATTAGTAAGTATAATTCTGCTTGAGAATTATTTTCTACAAAAATGTAGAGTCACTATTAGAAAACGAACTTCTTTATTTACACGGACATATAATAAATTAATAAAGTTTTAATTATCATTTACAAAATGGATTATGGTTATAAAAATCATAAACAGTTAATAGGCACAGGGAAATAAAACTTAATCTCAATCAAACAAAGGTTCTCAACTAACTAACTCAATCAAAGGTTTTCTAACAAAGAAACAAAATATTTCGTAGGCGCCGCTACGAGGACGCAAATTTTAAGATTAAACGCTATTACGATTAAACGTTGATAAGTTTAGTCAAAATATCACATTTATTTAGGTCTTCTATTCTGGGGCGATATTGTTGTAGAAATATAAATATACCAGATAAAAACTAAGTGCGTTGTCCCAGCGCTAAGGTCATGCGTTCCACGTGTAAGGGGGTCCAGGAACAGTTACGTCTAGTGCATGTTTACGGTCACTATTTTTACACACAAGTCATTATTCTCTATGCTAGTACTCACTGTGCCCAGTGCATGCACACTCGTGACTGCATGCCGTGTTTATTTACAGGACAACATTCATAAGCGAAACAAACAGGATCGGTTCACGTAATACGTACAAAGGATTAAGGATTTAATATGTACGAGTATGATACATATGATATCGTATAGGTGAATGTTATCTTTTATAATAATATTATCACATTAACTTCTTAAAATCGTTCCGCCCTTTTTATCAAAATGAAGTAGCAAACGAGCATGCAGTCCACCTGATGATAAGTGGTCGCGACCGCCCATGAACATCTGTGACCAACTTCATATAGAACAGGGATTTTCTACCTGAAGTCCATCATAGATGCCCCGTTTGAACCAACCATAGTCGTACCACCTGTCAAAAAATATTATACGGTTTTAAACCATAAATCGAACTATCTCGTAAGAGACGATTTTGAGCGTAATTAATCTTACGACGATAAGATTTTATACCTTCGTACGTATGCTCCATGTACGTATATATTATTTCATTGACAATATATGCATGTATGCAATATTTCTTAATTTATTAAACTAAAATGCCTAATATTATTCGATTAATATGACTATTAAGACCTTCTATTTATATGGCGGCCCGCAATCGTTAGCCCACAGGCCAATCAACTACATTAATTGGTTAACGGTCCTCTGCGCAATAGTAGTAATATCTGCACCATAACAGCAATATGTAACTGCACCCACCCTTCACTATTCTTAGAATGCCACTTAAGGAAAGGAAGAAGCTGATTTGCATTTTTATGAATGAGGAAGGTGAAGTCATCTGCATATAACTCGCTGTATAACAAAAGCACTTAACGTTATTTACAATTAGGTTGTGTTGGGTAACGCACAATTTGAAACTAAAACAACATATTTTTTCTTTTTATATAAAATCAAATGAATACCAAACAATATTAAGGTGATTTCCTGAAGGAAATAATATAAATGGGGTAAAATGTCCTTGATATAATAAAATAAAATGATCTACTTTATTGTATAATGTGAATCAGTGTTTTTCTAGGAAAGTACTATAAAATAAGATCTAAATTAAGGTTTAATAATAAATCAAAATCTCTTTTTTCTCTCCATTATTTTCTCTATTCAGTTACATTCTCGAAAATATTAGTTACAACTTAATATAAGTTATTTGTTTAACTATGTATAATTTCATGCACCGTAAATAAAATTTGTAGTTAAATGAATAAGTTAACTAGTGATATAAATATAGTTAAGGTCAAAGGTTGGATATTTATCTAAAACGCCCTCGACAACAACAAAGTTAAGGGAAAGCCTATAATAAGAATAATATGAAATATTCGTAAGAATTTTATCGTATCATATTTACTATACTTAATCGACACTTAACATATTACACAAAACGATTCATTGAATTTGAAAAAAATGCATTTCATCCAAAGTGATACACTTAGGAAATGAAGAGTAGTGCATTATATAGTCCAAAGTATAGTTACTGGGCGGTGTCGGTGTCAAGTTACATCTACCCTTGGCTATAAAAGCGTAAAACGACTCGAGTTACGAACATTCGAGGCTCCGATTACATAAACAGTGGTTTAAGATATACACGTGTTATATTTTCTATAACGATTTTTTAAAATTTGTAAGCGCCATGTTTTTGTTGTTCTTATGCATTGTCAAACACTTCTTGCTGTGCTTTTCGAAAGGCAAAATAAGTGTTTCCATTAAATTCGTTTTTAAGAGTATTATTTTATTTTATTTTAAGAGCATATAAAATATATGGAATAATTAATATAAATATGAATGTATTATTTCCAGCATCGAATATGCTCGTGAACAAGGCGTTCCAACTAGTTATTCTGGCAGTATCGTTGGTCTGGGACTCGAGGATGGACGCCGCCACTGCAGTGAAAGTAAAGATCTGCGGTCGGAAACTGGGTGATCTCATGAGCAGAGTTTGCCAAGTCTATAATAGTCCTTCATGGGATGTTCCAACAGGTAAGAGACAATCTTACGCAAATTTATTCAATACTTTTCACTTTGTAAACAGACATGTAATCGTAGGAAAATCACATAATTACATAGATATAGAAAAATGAAATCCAGAATAAAAGTAACCCACTCATTTGAAGTATATAGCAAAGAATGAATTGCATTTTTGCAAGCTGAACGCAAATTTTACACCAGTTATTATTAGTATCTTGTGTACATTTACTTACCTATCAATCGTAAACTGATAATTTTGCATCCACTTAGCTAATTAACTACATAGTTATATGTACTGTGTACTACTAATTATGCTAGCTAGATGATTTTCTCCTTGTTGCGTACTAATAGTTGTATTTACCTGTATTTATAATTATATTTTTATAAGTTGAACATTTTGATATAACATTGTAAACAGTTTTATTTATCCAAACTTAACATAGAGGAAAATTGAGTGTTTTTTTTTTCAATACTTATACTTCGACTTCTCCTGTTTCCATTAAAAATTGCTCTCGGATTTTTCTAATATACCAAAAAGTTTATACGACCCACTGTACAATAATATCCGGTTGGAGACAACGTTATCAATAATAACTGCGAATAAAGGTCGTTATCGTATGAATACAACTTTTGTTGACATAACAATCTGAGCAAAATGTATCTTATTTTTATACAATTCCCACGGATAAGGCAGATTTTCTTCTATGACCAAAATTTAAAATGCATCCAATTTTACTTTCAACTAAAAAACTGTTACATTCCTTTAAAATGTTTATAAATCTTGGCCTTTGAGATCAATAAATATTGATATATAATACATACGAACATTGTAAATATATGTCAATCATTAAAAATAATCATAAGAGTATTACATTTTTATTCAGTTAGAAGCGAGAGATGCTAAGCAATTCTCAACGTTAGGTACGCGTTTTTATCGTCGCTTCGAGCGACCTCTTGAATGTTTACATCTTATAATCACAGGAAAAACAAGTGCCTTCTTATTCACCCTCTTATTTAATAATGACCCCTCATTATCAATCCATCACGAAACGATTTCGTGATTAGTACGTAACATTTATAAGCCAAGGTCGCAGCCAAAGTAGACTGCAGTCAATTAATCATCAGATCCAAAATAATTAACAGTAGGTACGTATATCTTCGGTAAGCATGTGCATACCATATAAAGTGTTTATGAGAAATATTTAACCACTTTTGTTATGTAGTATTGAGATTATCTCAACACGAGCATATATCAACACGATTCTAAAATATAACTGTACATTAAAATATATAGACCAATAAATATAGTTTGTTCTTTGACCAATACATATATATTGTTTGTAGATAAAATGATATAAATCAATAATTCACGTAGGTACATACATAGTACATATATACATACATTTTTCTGCAACTGATACAATTATGTGCATCATAAGTTTGTTTTTCATCGCACATGGAAACAGGTAAGTCAATCTACACGATTAAAACTCCATAATTAACTACGCTACTTTGTCTCTACTTAAGATTAATTAAAATACCTACATTTAATTTTAGAACACACATACTCTGATGTTTCATATAATAGCTACAGTTTTAATCAAATTCGGATGTCTTGGAATCTCGCTCTAATTTAAAGACGTCTTACTAATATTGTAAAGCTGAACGTTTTTGAGGATGGTTGTAGTGATAGATGTTTGTTACTCTATAACTTCAAAATGGCTGAACGGATCTAGATGAAATTTAGTACACAGATAGTATGTCTGGAGTAACATTTTTGAAGTCCTTTTTGAAAAAAAATATTTTGTTAAAATTGTTGAATGTGTAGTTTCTTAAAATTATAAGCGTGTTTCATGTAGGTATGCCATATTGAATTTATTTATGATTGCGAGTGAAACCGCAGGCACGTCTAGTAATCTATAATGTAAAGATAAAATCAACGGAATGTCTAGCATCCGGCGCACAGCACGCTTCAAGTTTCAGGAAAATTTCATATGTAGAAGACTGGATAACTTTTCCCTTTTCGCATTTACTACACAGTCAAATTGTATTCATGTCGTATAGCCCAACGTGATGATGCCAATTTCTTTGTTACGTTGACCAATTTTCAGAGGTTAGCTCTAATCCGTGCTACGCATATTTATTATGTTTTAACGTAGGCAAATAGTAAGTTTGTAGTGCTATTTGGCCCGCAAATTTCAAAAGGTTACCCATATCTAAGTATCTAAGAGTATACCTAACGGGCAGCAATTTCCAAACTTCATTGTGTTCTGATTTAGTTTTTTCTCTTTCCCGATTTGTTAAGTGCAAGTAAGGAAAATAAAAAGCTCCTTTCAATGCCCATACAACATAATTGAAATGATAAATCAATTATATATGGTAGTTACATCGGGCCGTAGTGTTTGCGTTGACACAAACGCAGAAATTCTCTTCTTCATTTATAAGTATGGTTGATTATACAAACATGGTAAACCATGTTACGTAAAATGAGTTCAATAAATTTACCAAACGAAATCACGTAAACTTGTTATTAAAACATTTAATACGACATTTGATCATACCGATCAGTATAACGGAATGTAACGACGCCGTTACTGGCCAACCCAAAGTAATTTGCAATTTAGTTCAAGAATACGAAATTAAGTAACTTTTGACAGATTGGAATGAAATTGCATTAGAATTGACATTGGTTACGTACGTAAGTCTGCAGGTGTTCACACAGAGATAATACTATCGTATATTATTTTCGAGGCCCGGGGCCGGGTCGCGACCTAGCATATGGGAAACGCTGCTAGTTTCTGTAGATATCACAGATAAAGATTTTATCAGCTTGCCACGTGCTATTAATCATTATTATATATATTTTTTAATCTTTAACGTGTAGGTACCTACTGTATTTTTGTTTTAATTTTAATCTGTATTGTGCTACGATAATGTAAATAAATAAGTTTCCTTTTTTTATTTACTAAGAACTCATATTAGGCATAACATATTATGTAGATAAAAAGGAATTTCCACTGCGGTGACCGACTTCGGGATTGCTTCACTATCACACGTCTTCAACCCATTATTGTCCACTTCTGGGCACGGGGTATCTTCTCAGTGTGAGAGGCTTTTAGGCCATAGCCTACCGCGCTGATCAAATGCGAATTGGTAGACATCTCATAGCTTTAAGAACTTTTTTTAAAGAACTCTCAGATGTGTAGGTTTCCTCACGATGCTTTCCTTCGCCTTTAAAACAAGTGATAATTAATTTCTAATAGGCACATAACTTCGAAAAGTCAGAGATGCATCCTAGTATTTAAACCTCGGACCTCCAATTGAGAAGCCGATTTTCAACAATACACCTTCTCAAAATTCTATTTTACGTTTACATAACTATTTTAACACGCTTTTATTAGCTTGTTATTAATTTTATTTTGACTTCAAACTTTATAGAATTCTGTCCCGTATCTCGAGTACGGAAGACGGAATTTCCTAGTATTGCTTATTTTTTTTTACATTTCATTATACTTTGGTTACAGTGGTCGAACAACCAGCGGCGTTAGTGAGGAGACGGCGGCAAACCGGCATCGCAGACGAGTGTTGCACCTACGGCTGCACGTGGGATCTCCTAAGCGAATACTGCGCAATCCGTGCTATGTAAGTTAATTGAGATAAGTGAATAAACTAGTACCAAACTTAATTCAAGAACCAAGAGCTATGATTTTTACATGTGTAAAAGTCGAACGACTAAAAGACAATGCACTTAAATGTTCTACAAGAACTACTTGATGCTCAGCAATGTTAATTCAGGGTTAAATGCCTCCCTGTGACTTACTTTACGATGTACCTACCTGTTCTTTGGTACTTGGGGCCGCTGGCCCCTTAAAAGAAAAATGCTTTATTTGTTGGCCACTCGCACTCTTAGGCCTGGCACTATGGCTCCCGTACTCTATGGTACCATGTCATAGGAAATTGACCTCGTGTAACATCGTTGTAACAGATTAATAGATAGATAGGCTTGACACGTTTAAGAGATATTGAGTTAATAGGTACAATGTATACATCTCAATACCTATCTCTATTGAAGGTTGAGTTGTCGTTAAGTATATCTTTGATTTAATTTGACATAAATTTTAATGAACTGATGCACTGCATTTAGTTATGTATTTGAAATATTCGGTACATATGCAATGTACCTACGTATCTGTACGTGGCATCATGGCATCTGCATAGAGTTTTGTACCAACGGTGCAAATGATTTGACCATTATGAGGGTGATTTTTAATTATATTATGCGCGTCGCTTTCAGATCAGAATCGCCACTGGACTCAATGGAGGCGCATATGATAGCGGACCGGTCAGCGGAGACGGCGGCGTCGTCGCCGGCGATAGTGGGGCGCGACTCGGAGACCGCGAGCGGCGCGGGGAC
>DWNY01001801.1:0-11985 GCA_018250635.1 Telegonus apastus
GGACTGTGATCTTATCTGAGGTTGATTACAGATGTCCAAGAGCGGCAGTGGCCACTTACCATTATATTGGCTGCATATTTGTTTGTTACTTCCATAACATAAAAAATATGTTAAACTGAAATAAGCAATATATGTAGGTATGATAAGGAATATATTTGTTTTTATTACTCGCAAAATTAAATGTACGTAACCTAATGCAGATATAGACTTAATATATCAGAGACATAGGTAGCCTATAGTTTGTTTAGAAATCATAATATAACACTAATAAGTAAGGTTAACAAAGAAATAAATAAAACACGTGTATAACCTACAAAACGACAGGTAAAACGTTGCACTTTCGAGGTAATACTTCATTTCGGTTGCGCAACAGATCCAGTTCCAGTCAGAACGGTGATGCAACGAAGAATGTAATTTCTAATTAACTAACCGTGGAACGTCTTGGAATCGCCTCTGATTTGATGGTTCTGTGATAATTAGTGCTAGTTTGCTATTCCATGGAAACGAGTGTAATCACAGTAGTAGGTATCATTAACCACAATGGCACAATGTGTCTACTGCCGTACATTACTAAGATCAACACAGAGATTTTGTTATTTTAACAGCTGTATAGTTTTACAGTCTACCTGTACCAGTGGTTCGGGTGGGTGAGTGAAACGGACGGTAATTTGTGTTAGTATAGTATACTAGAGTAGTAGACGTGTTAGTATAGTAGTAGAAATATTGTTACTGAACAGGTTAGTATTAGTGGATACTATGACCCATAATAAAAACCACTATTAATAAAATTATCTAAAATACACGTACACATACTGAAAACGTCAATTGTCGTAATTAATTAAAGTATTTATCAGTATATTACACCTATAGGTTTTGTAAAATCATACTGATCTTACTGTAGTATTACGGAAGGTTCTGATTTCGCGGAAGTACCACCGACCTTCGTGCTTGAAGCATAAAAACTAAGAACTCACGTACCTACCCGTACCTTGTTTTGAAAACATACATTTTCCGATACAATTTTGTTATCACAATGGATATAGCAATCCGTTATCGGACGTGCGAAAATTTGAATTCTAAAAAATGCACGTAGATATTTAATTATTTCGGCATCAGCATTTGGACCGAATTGCTGATCTAGCTTTAAATTATAGAAACACAATGTTCCCCATGATACTATTCGAATAATTAATCATATTTCTATGGAGCTATTAGATGTCTAAAAATTCATCAGTTCCTTCATCATTTTTAACAGATATTTGTTCAGTCGTCGATTAGTAATAGTTAGCTTAATAATAAAAACAATTCAGGCTATCTTATCACAATCGTGCTAAAGGCAATAAACATAGGTACATGATAATAAACTTATTCATTCGTGTACCGGTCCAAAGCGTAATGAAATATTACTGTACAATAATATTTATGAATAATAATTTCAACATTAAGAATTCATAATTATGTATTTAAAATTTTACGTAATATATTATTTTCTAGGTTCATTTTCCAATGACGTGGGAAGTAACATTATACGGTGATGTAATAAGCTTCAAAGGACCTTTCTGGAAATTTCCACAATGAAACGGTACGAGGTGCATGCAGCTATTGATTTTCTCCCTACTTCAAAAGAATTCTGCGAAAGCTTATTAAAGGCTAAGACGCAATAAATAGGTCAGATTCTTTAGACACTGAAACTTAAACTGTTCATCGTAAATGAAATAGAAAAATGTATGATAACAATGAAAACCTATAATGTCTATACATATACTCATACACAACAGGCTTATTTTATGAAGTTGACATCCTCTATGAAATGTATTTTGATATTCCACCTCGATAAATAGGGGCGTTAAATAGGGGTTGCATGTGTGCATTGTTTTGTAATATAGCCTCTGCGTACGAAGGTTAGTTTACAATAAATAAAGGAAAGATAAGCTAAATTACAACACGTAACTGGATAGCAATTTACGTAACGTAGAGACATGCTTACAAAGTGCAGAAATACGTAGTTATCTTGTTAATATAAAAATTCATAAACTACAATTAACGTGTAAAAAAGAGAAAATATATTTTTTTAATATTGGTTTAGTGACACTTATAAATTATATCACATAAGGTTTAAATCCAAGTAGCGGAGATATAGATTGATGAAACCACTAGTAAAATGTCGGAATTGGTCTTGTCTATGTGTATCTGTATATATAAAGTATGTCTCGGAGCGAGTTATATGGTCGTCCCTTTTTTATGTATTCAATTAGACGTCCTACTTGCATTTCATAACTACCTATTTGTTGTGTGTCGTTATGATGTAATCTTTGCAAAGAAGTGTGTACATCACGCGATGAGTGCCGCCAAAAACAGTAATAGTTTTATTATGAACATATCCACGTTTCTTTACTAGTATATCAATTATTGTAACGGATTGTCCACCATTAAGACATTTTGAAGACGTTTTATTTTACTTTTAAATTATGTGATTAATACAGAGGACCTCGAAATAAATAACACCGTTTGTGAAACATGCAATATACATGTATCTATAATATAAGTAGCTCTATGACTAAGATAGGGCGTTCCAGCGTAATCGTCAGGGACGACAGCGCATCTGCGACCGGCTTTAGGTAAAACTTCAATTTTATTTTTATTCATGTCTTTACTGAGTAATGACCATTGAGCTGCCTTACCTGCATGCATTCATTGTCTACTATCTTTAATACAATTTCACAAGTTTTCATTTAACTCGCCGTCTTAGTTCGTTGGGATGCGATGCAAATTTGGCAACTGAATTTTAAGCCACTTCACTCCATTGAGCTTAAATTTTGTATAGTTTGGAAAACATTGCATTAACGTAATTATTGGAAATCCAATATGGCCGACGCCCCTTTCTGGCGGAGAAATTAATCATATGCACCACCAAGTTAAAGGTATCAATAAAAGTACTTTCCTTCAAGAATAAGATAAAAGAAATGACGTTACTAAAAGCTTGTTCACTTTTTTTGACATAACTAAGTATGTTTATATTCCTTTGCAAATATTAAAATAAAGTAGGTGCAACGATGGTTGCTAGATACAGATAAAGTAACGTTTATATTTTTTGTCGTCAATGTTTATACACACGTTAAACTGGCTCTAAACGACTAAATAATGACATAACATTTTTATCTTGAAAACTTCAGAAACGGCTAAACGATATGTTATGGGTTACTTCGTTTAGATACCTGTAAAATATTATTCAAAAAAACGAGAAGTCTTGACCAGGAGAGACGAATTTCCTCAGCTGCTGTAAAATTAAAAAGGCTAAGTTACATATTAGTAAGAGACAATGCGATTAGCTATACTTACTGTAGCCTATTTCGTGTCGAACGGTGTCGGCCTTCACTATAACCGGAGTTTCTCTGTACGCCGCGCAATCTTGCTTGTCAGCAGTCTGTACAGTTTCTTCGACTTTGGGAATATCATCAAAGTATTCTTCAAAATTATTCTTATTGAAGAAATCGAAGTCTATAGCGGCACGCTTCATAGTTGGCGTAGCACTAGTTGCTAGGTCAACTTCGAATTGTAGCATTTTAGCCGGCGACATGACCTCCGCAACAGGAGACGGCTTAACGAAGACATCGTTATTATCTACGTTTTTAGTTAACGATAGTTTCAACAAGTTCTGTGGCTTACAAGAACTCGGTGTAGTAATATCAGAATGTTTTGGAGTGTCTATAATCGGCGGGGATTTCTCTTTGGGCGGTGTCATGGGAGTTTCAGGTGGATCCGTATCTGGCGTCGACATTGGTACTCCGGGAGTTCTAGAAACTGAGCCGTTACGCATGCTATCTATAGACATATCTCTGTCATCAATTGTAACATTTTCGCCAATTACTGATATGTATTCTAAGCCCATGCGGAAAGGGTCATCAGATAAATCTAGATTTTCAGGAATAAATAACTGATTTGAACTTGATGTGGACGCTGGTTGAGTTACATCGTCAGGGCTAATACGCTTTTGCATAGGGGACTCCATCTCAAATTTAATTCAACATAAATTTTAAAGTGTATTTAACATTCAAAAGTGATACCCTTAGCATAAGAGGCGACGAATCGACAATGTCCTTGAAATTATCAAGCTAATCGATAAGCGTAAGAATTTCACATCACTGTGGCGTAACGCACACATGCGCATTAGTGCCAACTTCACTTGTGTGCGACCGTGAGCTGTCAAACTTGTTTCGGCGCCATCGTTTTCCTTAATAACAATCTAATAAAATTAACAATATGGCAGTCTAATGTCAATATATCAATCATAAATTCCTATTGGAACACTTATTTGACACGCAACAATAGTCTTACAGTCCAAAACAGCATTTAGGCGCCATAGGTCTAGCTATAAATAGCTCTGCAATAGTCACTTGCACAGATTTTTCCCCGCTCTTTTTGTTCATTCGCTTCACACCAACAATCAACATTCGTTATTACGCGCGATATTGTCAATGATACACGAGAATGCTTTCACTGTGTTTATTTTAAGTATTAATGAACTATTTTACATTTTAAATACGAGATACGGCGCTGAAGCGCGGTCCACAAGACAACTGCATGACGTACTAATGTCAACAAACAAGCGCGGTATAAAGCGGTTTATATCTAGTGCGCCGTTTTGGGAATATAAGCTTTGGAGCGATAGTTTACTACTAGCATTAGTCTTATCGTATTAAGTTAATAAGTAGTTAACTAAGAATTACCCCAAACATTTTGATTTGTTGAAGATTTCGGTATATTTTTAATGTGGAACAAAAATGGCGCGCATACTTTTGACGCATGGTATCGTTACCTGTTGGAGTCTCCGTATATCATGGTTTGACAGATGAATGCTGGTAAAGGTAAATACGCTTGTATTGCTTTGATATTAAGTTGATTTTCGCTTGGATGTATTTGTATGAATTATTTGAAGTTATTGACAGTGGGCAGCGCCACCTTTTGTCGGTATTGTACTTGTGCTCCGTGTCAAGGCCAGTTTCATAAACCTGCAAACTCGCCGGCTTGAGTATTTGTTTACAATGTCTTCTATTTACATTATAATTCTTGCACTTTCATTTGCAATTAAGTATGTAGTAAATAAGTTATATAGTAAATAAGATTGTTTTGTATATTTCCTATACCTCGTTTACTCTTTTGCAAAGTATCATTATGAATACTTTTGTCCAGAGATTTAAATCGTGCTTATGTTATATTAATCATATTAAACGTATAAGTTTTATCGTAATCATTTTCATTGCACAAAAAGTGTTTACTTAAATATTTATTGCAAATATCATACAAAAAGCAAACACCACTACGGAATTCTGCTAAGATAATTTACACTTGAAAAGTACTTAGCAAACTACAGAAAATAAAACACACATTTAATTAACGTGATTTATTTCGATTATTTCGCAATTCAAAACTTCCTCCTCTTGCCCCCAGCGCCATCTGTTGCACTGCCTTTCCTTTTCCCCACATTTTTCTTATCAGCCATCTTGTTAAAACTTTTGTTTTGTTTAGATTTGTTGAAATGTTTCTCGTTTCTGGGTTTGAATTTCTTGTTTTTGCCACCTTTGCCGGTAATTTTCTTTTGGTACCCCTTGATCCACCTGTCTCGTTTGTCCTCCCAAGCCAATTGCTTCGTGCTAGCGTTGTCTGCGTTCGCCACAGCTTGGCTCGAACCCTGCTTCTTGTTGGTTGCAGTCTCTTCAAGAAGTGTTGAGAATTCTTCTGCAGACGCGAATAACGATCCGAGATCGTCTTTACCTGTGAAGTATTTACGAAATTAGAATCAAATAGTACAAGTTGGTTTACAAGTATCACTTTGAATTTTGTTGACTATGTATTTGTAACATCCTAATAAAACATTGCTATCCGTTAAACTAAATAATTAAAACCTATTCGCTAAATTGTGCAAAGGTAGTATTCCTTGCTGAAGGGTTAGGCAAGCATACTAGATACAAAAACCAAAATATTCACAATGGATTTGTTACCTATTAGATTCATGTTATATCACTTAGAAATTCCACTTCGTTCGTTCGTTCGTTAGAAATTCACTTAGTTATTCCAGTAAGAATATTTACTTATCTCAGAATTAGAGGGATTTAGGATATAGTCCTGTACTGGACAAGCGCAGATTGGTAGATTAAGTACACAATTGAGATTGTTTTAGCAATTCTGAGGCGCATAAATTTCCTCATCATGTTAACCTTCACCATCAACGCAATGAATTATCTAATGAGAGCATAACATTGTAAAATCAGAGTTCGAACTTCGAACCTTTATCGAGACGTCTTTTCCATTATACTATCAATGCTTTACTAATCTTGTTGTTTGTGCAACTGTTAATGAGTACACAAACTATTGAAATGACTTTAATGACGAAGGAATATAAAATATATAGAGAAGATAATAACTAAAATTCAGCAATGTTGAAATGTAGAATTATCTTGACAGTCGCCAAATCCGTCCCGAATCAAATTTAAATATATGGTTCCGACCCCGTCTTCTAGAGGGCGCGCTGCCATGATAAATACAACGTATGAACACTTGTGTTAGGAATATATTTTAAATATTTGTAAAAATATCATTTGTTATTATTAACCTTTAAGTTTGAGCTTCATTTTTCCTTTCCCCTTGGACTTCTTGCCAGGAATATCTATCTGATCATCCTCATCACTGTCTTCGAGGCGCAATTCTGCAAATAAATATACGATTTTATATGTATTTTTAATACTTATTTTTGCGTGCACACCTGTTAATCACAACAACAGTGTTAAGCGTATCTGTGTTTTGGTTTGAAAGGAGTGGTCAGGAAGAACGTCACCAGAAACGTTTCAATTCAGTTCTCAGGTAGACCTCGTATCCTATTTTTGTATTTTATGGAAGCAACAAACGACCATGCAGCCCACCTGATGGTAAGTAGCTACTGTCGCCCTCGGACGTTTGTAATCAACACCAGATAAGATCACAGTACTACTTGAGGTCGGCCACAGATTCGTTGCTAACCCCTGACTAAGTTGGAGTGCCTCTGATAAGTATATCTCCCTTACCACACCATTCAGATCAAAACATGCATCGAATAATGGTGATTTAACTGGTTTCTGTATTCCATTTTTCGTGGCAGGTATTTAAATAATTTAGTTTAGACGCATGTTTATGTTCAGGGTCTGGGTGTGCTTATTCTCATTGGTGTGTTTTGAACACATCCAACACAGTTGATACTTAAGTGTCACAAATGTTATCACAGGAAAGGAAATTAATATGATTGTTTAACTAAAGTCATGTAAATAAAAAAATTAAACTAATTTATATATCTAAGTTACTACTGCTATGTGCTATGTTGTTTTCTAAAGTGGCATACGATATCAATCTTAGTACATGTTTTAATCAAAACTTTCTTACCATCTTCATCTTCACCGGATAGCTCTGGTTCATCGTCATCCCCGGATATATTGAGTTCCCCGTCACTGTCTTCTGAAATTATTGACGATTACTTTTATTTATTACGAACTAGCTGAATCCCGCCGTTTCACTAGCGCTAATGAAGCAATAAAAAAGGCATCCGTACTTAATCATAAGTTTTAGTAATTAACGGCTCTCATATGATAGATGACTCTAATGCACGTAATAGAAATTGACATTAACGCCCCCGACGGCGGCCGCGTGCGCGTGGAGTGCATGTTCAAACTTTTATCAAAATTTAAATTAGCCTTAGTTACGCCTTAAACCTTCAGCTATTTTTCAGTGAAAGTCGCGTCAAAATCGGTCTAGCCCTTTAGAAGATTACCTCAGCCAAACAGACGGATAGACAAAAATTTTTATAATGGTGTTTTTTTTAGGTATTGTGTATACTTGCATATACATTCAGTAAAAAGTTGTTATTCCGACATTATAAACAGACACTTCAATTTTATTTATTTGTATAGATAAATAAAATTATAATGTAGCCGGAATTTATGATTTAAGTTAAGCGACGTCTGATGCGGTACGGAATTGGATGGGTGACGCTATCATGTTATCATTGAATAAAATTAAACCCTGTCACGTGGTTTGCGAATAAAGGTTTCGATATGAATATGAATAACTGGCAGTTCCCCGAATAAACTAAATCAAATGAATTCCACGGGAACTGTATAATTTTCCGGGATAGATAGTAAGCCGCCTTAATTTTATCATTAAACTATGCAAAAAATCATGGTAAAGAAGCGACACTGCAAAAAAAAACTATCCCACGGTACTCGTACACTGTTCCGTAAAAAGGTAGTCTATATGTTATTCCAGCCTATAATCTATCGCTGTACCAAATTTCATCCAGATCCGTTCAGCCGTTCTGAAGTTACAGCGTAACAAACATCCATCCGTCCTCACAAACTTTCAGCGTTGTAATTACCGTGGCCATTCTCGTCATCAGCTGCATCACTGCCATCATCGCTGTCCAGTAGATCGTCGCTCGCATCGTCATTCTTTTTCTTGGATTTCTTCTCTCGCTTACTCGTCTCCATCTCAGCCAAATAGTCCAACTCCTCGTCGGATTCTGAAAATTAGGAGCAAAGTGAAATTAAAATAATATGTCTTATGCGATTATAGCCGATGGTGGTAGAACCCTGTTGCAACTCCGGCGGCACCACCGCCACTGCTTTATAACAGCAGTGTTAAGCGCTGCTGTGTTCTGGACCGAGGGGTGTGGTAAGGGAGACACACTTATCCGATGCGTTCCATCTTAGTTTTCAAGAGTAGCAACACATTTGTGGCCAAGTTCAGGTAGGACTAGTAGTATTCGGGGTTGATTACATATGTCCGTGGGCGGCAGTGGCCACTTACCATCAGGTGGGCTGCACGCTAGTTCGCTACTTAATTATTATTTATACGTGAAGCGTAAATTTGCGGTACCATTTTTCGAATATTCCGGGTATAGAGGAGTATGAGACGGGGAAAGGTCATGCGGAGAAGATTTTTAATAGATAATATTTATGCCTAATAAAGTGTTTCAAATATATCAAATTAAACGAAATAAAATACTCATTATTTACAGCACCGACAACAATACTGACAATATAAAAGACGTAAATTGTCAACTATGTCCGATGTCAATGTCAATAAATGCGTTATTTCTTTTAAATGCAGCTTAACAAGTTAAACCTCATTTTTTCCCATAATGAATGTTTTTAATTTTTATTTGGATGTATAAGTTTAGTTTTTATGTGGTTTTAATTATGATCGAATGTCGACCATTACAACTGGTCCACTAGTTGTTATCATTACATAGATAATGGAATGAACAGTGACCGTGTCCGCCGGCGCCGGTGACGGTGTCCAGGTACTTGTCGAAGTCCTCGCTGGTCACGGAGTCGGCGTCGCTGTCCTCGTCCGCGTCGGGCGAGGTGGTCACACGCCGTTTTTGGAGGAAACTGGGTTGCAAAATTAAAAAAAATATATATATGTTAGAGAATTTAAAATTTACACGGATATACGACCTCGTTTATTATATTAGAATGTCTACATCGTACAACACGGTTCACGTTACGACAGATGTCAATGACAGATCAGTCAGCAGTGGGTGAGAGGAGTCTCTCGCTCTCGAAACATTCTCTTGTGTAAATCTATCTAAAACTATGAAAATATATGTAATCCGCCATATTGTAGCAGCGGCCATCTTGGATTTGAATCTGTCATAGCGCACAGTAAGCTGCAAGTCGAGCCCTTTCATTTGATACACATATTTAGAGGTTCAATAGATAAACCGTTAAATGTCGAAAATGACCACTTTATTATACCCCCTTTTATCATTAAATTTTTTATGTTTAACATTTGTTGTTATAGCAGCCATACAAATCCACGTTTTGTGAAGAAAAAAAACAAATATCTACTTATTACGGTTCAAGAGATAGAACCCTGTGTCAGACGGACAGACGGACAGACAACGAAGTCTCAGTAATAGGGTTCCGTTTTGACTCTTTGGGTACGGAACTCTAAAACTGAATGTTTATGGCCTTTGGTGATCGCATCACGCGTGAACGAATGGACCGATTTCGCTAATTTTTTTTTGCTAAGTTAACTGTCAGAAAAAGATTCTTATGAAAAAAAATGAAGATTTATCAGAACATTAAAATAATTAAGAAAACTTAAGCACCTTGAAATCTTTTCAAAATTAATTTAACATAAGTGTCAGTTGTTAATTAATATCGAAACATGGAAGCGCGCATGTATTTTTGCCACTAGCGGTCACCCATCCATTTGCTTACCGCGCCCGACGTTGCTTTAACTCAACTCTTTGTGTCATAAATATGATGTCTACTCTCCAAACTAATTTTTATTGAACATCCCAAATATTCAATACATAATATGTATATATAGCAGAACAACGCTTGCCCGGTCAGCTAGTCAGATAATTAATTTAGTTAGGACATAGTAAGGATTGCATGGAAAAAAATGTATTTTATTAAAATTGAACCAGTTCCTTTCAATTTGACGTGTATAGTCAGTTTCCAGAATTTCATCCTTATAAGTGACACTATCGGATGAGTCAATAATATAGGGTGTTTTTTTTTTTTTCAAAACAAACTCCTTCGATTCTCGGCTAGGGAAGAGATTTTTGAAAAATCTAAATATTCAGTTTTAGTTTTTATCAAAATCGGCTTTATAACTCATTTCAGCATTTTTCGATATTCCTTATTGTTTCGGATTTGGTCATCCGCGCATACTTAAAAAATCACCCTGTACATCACGTACCTTCCTACAACCGCCGCTAGGTGGCGCTGGCTGGGCGGGAACCATTTCCGAAGATGGCTTCTGCGCGGGCGCAGCTGGAATGTACATTATTTAGATTTAAATGTTACAATTAAGCAATTATGTGTTACACTTACAATTGTTTTTTATTTATTACTCAAAACTTACATCGAAAAGAAATATTTAAAAAAATGTATAAAAAAAATGTTACCTAGTTTTTGATCAAATATATTAAGAATAATACAAAAAAATATTTAGATTAAATTATTTATTTAACCTACAATGTTGTAGGAATTTCGGTATAAACAGTCCACAAAACTAAACGAATTTATATACGGTTTTTGCTAAAAGATAGTGCAATTTTTCAGGAAGATTTAGGTTATTAGTACACTATATTTTTTAAAACGACAGAAATATAACGATTACGGTTAAAGCAGTGGCGTGGTTTTAAAAAATCTCTCCTGCTGAGCGCTTTACTGCAGAGATCTATAAAAATCCTGTTTGTCGGGGCCAATCTCCGTAACGGCTTAACCGATTTTGACGGGACTTTCACTGGAGTATAGAGAAAATATAGGCTACTTGTTATCCTAGAATTTATTCGGGAAAACTTGGTAACACACTGATGACCGACGCAGGCGGAGCCGCGGGCGTTGGTAGTTAAAATTATCATTTACCTGGCGATGCTTGGATGTTGCTAATGACTTTCCTCGGCGGTAACTTGTTTTGAGTTATCACAGGAGCGCCACCTAGTAGTGAACAGACGAATTAATACTAGGACGTATTGATGGTAGGACGAGTTAATACTAGTAATACTAGAGGAACTAATACTGGATAAAAAAATAAGCAACGTACGATTCTTTTAGTGGAATTTAATTTGATAAAACGGCAATTATTCAATACAATTTTATTGATGATCAAATAGAATTCTGCTAATACTCATCTGTATATATAATAAGAATGTAACTCGCGCTCGCCGTCTGTGTGTTTAAAATTACTTGCCGCCGAAACAACGGGATTGAATTAATGGAAATGCAGATATATTCATAGTACGAATCTTAACTTAACATTTGGGCTTTATTTAATCTAAATCGATTCACTCTATCAGAAGTTAGCACGATTTAAAATCAGAAGTAACTTTTGTTACGTCGTATTACGTACGTACGCGAATAGTTCTACCTTAGCGGACTAGATGGCGTTATTGTACAAACATCGCTGACTCACGGGCAAACTTCTAAATACAAATGGCAGAAC
>DWNY01001802.1:0-11985 GCA_018250635.1 Telegonus apastus
CGTGTTAAGTACTGTTGCGTTGTGGTTTGAGGGTGTACTAAGGAGACAAACTTATCCGAGGCATTCCAACTTAGTCCTCCGTAGTAGCAAGATATTTTGATAAATACTGATGTACTGATGTACGGCCGTTATTACTTTAACTAAAGTTACAGAATTTATCCTGCTTTGTTACTATAATAATATGATACAAACTTGTAGTGATAATGTTACTTGTAGTAAATACTACTAACATACGAGCTGACGTTGTAAGGTTTCATCCAAATCCCCAGGGAAGCCATAGACTATTAAAAGCAATAGGACTGAATCTATATTAATCCCAATTAAGATTCTGTTCGCAACAAAGATCGGTAGAGCTAAGGAACGATTGGAATGCGTCATGTTACAGCTTATTACCTTTAAACACGGGTGTCGCCATAGCTTTGTTGAGGAGGGGCTCCAACTGAAGCATACAATCTTGACTGTTATATTATTTTTATACAAATTCAAATGTACATATATTAACGCGAGCGAAACCGCGAATAAAAACTATTTTTTTATAAACTTCTCAAACGTGGCTGTGGTCTGCCAATGCGTACTAAAGTAGCGTATGGAGAACCGGAATTTATCATTCAGAGAAATCGGTGCCCAGCGGTGGGCCAGTCCATAACTGTGTTGATAGATTACCATATCATGTACTCTAGAAACGGTAACTTTGTCAAGTCACGCTCCGTTACATTACTCTGACCTGACACAAGTTGGATCTTGGCGGACCGCCAACTCGAGATCGATAGTTCACTGAAACTATGTTAACTGGTGCAGCCATGATGAAAGGACTCCAATATTCATAATACAGAAGTAATGCCTCGGATAAACATGTCTCCCATACCTGCAGACCAGAACACAGCAGCGCTTAAAACTGTTGTAATGAGGCAGAAAAATATGTGGCGATGGTATCTGTGGAATCGAACCACAAGGGGTTTTAGCACCATGAAAAAGTGGATATTGATATATTACCCTGTAATGACATTTACTCCTAACTAGACAAGTCACGCTTCGTTACTTATGTTATACTGACCTGACATAAGTTGTATTTTGGCGGACAGCCAAACACGTGATCGATATTTCACTCAGACTATGTTGACGGAAACCATGGATGACGGAATGGATAGACTACTTTTGAAAGCGAAGAATCGAATGGATTCAAGATTATTTTAAGAGTATCGACACATTTAAAATCGATATGAATTTCCTTATTAAAGACTTAGTTCGAGACTTAGTTATTAAGGGTTGGCGCAACGTCCTAAAATGAGCCTCAGTCTAAGATAGCAGTAGGATAGTACCGAGATAATGTCACTTTGGTCTACTCTGCCTTCAGCTTCGCACTATCCTTAATGACTTCAATATGAAGACTAGGTCTACAGCTTTGTTCAAAATGTATATCATTAACTTTTCCACCAACGTTACTGTTTTTCACTTCCGACTTCGAATAGGAATTATGTTCTTGACAACTTCGTTCGTTACTCCTGTTTGATAAAAAACCATATATCTACGATATATTTATCGATAGCATGAATATTAAACTACATATAAATAACATTTTAATCCCTTTGAACAATAACTCAGCTTAGCTATCATAACTCCGGATATCAATACACGAGTTCCGGTTCAATCCAGACAGATATCTCTCAAGATCATGAATTAAGACTTCTCTTCTAATTCTATCTTTTTTAACCGACTTCCCAAAGGAAAGAGGTTGTGTATGACCGTGATACTCATGGTCCAGAGTGCCTAAGGCTAGAGTGTTGAAAGTGTTGTTTTATGGATGTTCCACTACCGATCAATGTTTGGCGACCTGCCAGTATGGAGTACGCTCGACGGTTGGTACAACTTCCTGAATAAAAATGAAGGTTTCGCTATGTTTTTATCGACAGCCGTCATTAAGAATAATGATACTTTGTTTCAACTTTTAAAGAACTTTCATACGTCGCTTGTAGATCTTTTTTGTACCGCAGCCGACCATGCCCAGGCTTTAAAGCGGCGCAAATATAATAATTTACTGGACAATTATTTATTTGCGGCCCTTGCAATAGAGACCATGGGTCCATGGTCATCTGACATGTAGAAATTACTGTCAGATATGTCGACCAAACTTGTCCATGCCTCCGGCGACCCAAGGGCTGGCGGCTACTTTGCACAAAGAATAAATCTTGTTGTACAGTAAGGGAATGCACACGGACATTTTAGATTGCTTATTTTATTTATAATTTTGTTTTTATTTTTTATGCAAGCAGGGCATAGAATGATAGAACTTTTATTTAATGTTTAAAAAAAATCTTATCAATCCATACATTGGCCCTTTGCAGAGGTAGACCTGCTCTAATGAGGGTTATTGTCATTAGTCCCTTATCTGGCTAGCGTGTTGGTGACCACAGTGGGTGTAGATGTTACACAGGAAGACGCTGCTGCCCTGAACCTGGATTTTGTCCCTTAGTCGCCTCCTACGACGTTCACGGGAAGAGAGTGGGTTATGATTATAGTCCAATCGAATCAAACTGCTTAAAGCTTAGAAAATGTACAACAAGGTCTATAAGTTTAAGCATTATACTGACTATTTACTATATGACTGAAAGTATATCTCTGAGCGTTTGGCCTCTCGCCAGGGCGCTGTATCGATGCGCTGTCGTGGGTTCGACTCCGGAATATAAACTGTACATATTAACTTTGTAGTTTGGTAGAAAGCTTTAGTTTGTATGTTGTCGATAAGTAGGTTACGCTTGGTATAATCTTAGTTCACACGTAGCTACAGTATTAAATGTAGTCTATAATATTAGGTGCAAGTTAGTTTTGTGATGTCTTCCACATTTACTGTTAGTGGCGTCGGGTTGAGATTCAGCTGTGACGGGCATAGGCTAACTTATGGTTTGTGACTTATTTCTTTTAAGTAATTGTTTTGTCTTTTCGTTGTTGTAATCCTTTATTGTTTCATTCGTGGTGTCTTCGGGTGTTATGGACATAAAACGTTTGTTTGTGTTTCTTTCTGTAGGTGTATGGGCTTCTGATTTTTTGTGATTTTAGAGTCACAATTTTTGTCGTAGGCTACCTTTTTTCCTGCCTCTTGCTCGCGTTTAAGGTCTTCTTGTAATTCGCTTCGTTTTTGTAGTACGCTAGGGGGAAAGTCAGGTAAATAAGGTAAATCTTCTTTCAGGTAAATGTTTGTACCGTCCAATGATTTCTTCTTTTTTAACTCTATTTTCCTACTTGTTGTTGTTATGTTTATTTTATTTATAATATTAGGTATTTAATGTTAAAAATATAGCAGTGATAATCTAATGGTTGTGTGTCGACATCCCAATGGGAGGTATAACGGTGAAAGAAAACATCGTGAGTAAACTTGCATACCTTTTTGTTTTGTGACGAGGGGAAACCTTCCAAAGGTACGCCGGAGCCTTGGGAGAGGCTCCAGGTTATGAAGGATTTCTACCCACTAAAACCCCCTCGGTAGCCTTCTTCGGCGCTTGCAGGAGACCCCGGGATCTCCAGTGGAACGCACCGGTGCCCCCTAGCGCGGCGCCCCTTACGGGCTCATCTCTTGGGGGACGTGTGACTGTCCCAATGCACCTTCCGGTGTCTACGACGACATGGTTCGAGTTATTTCTAGCCGCTCGCATCCCCAGAAGCCCCCTTTTAGTCGGCTCTTACGACAGGCAGGGGATACCGTAGCCGTATTCTACTCCCCGGCTACAGCGAACGTGCAGATGTCACCTACATCAATTTTAATAGTTAGAGACTATCTAACTATAAAAAAGCAGAAAAATCGTCTACCGGTTTCGGAGAGACCAATTACATACAATATGTAATTATACAAGAATTGCTTGTTTAAAGTCAAATAATCGAATATATACTTAAAAACTTCATTGTCTGTCTTAAGTGTTTGTAAATATTATTTCAAATTAACTGCTCCCTTCCAAGTGTTTTTTGTGCGCTTCTTATAAAAATAACATCCATTTTTAATGTGTCTATATACATAGGTTACACTTAGAAATGGCCAAATCGAATGACATTTATCTTAGCAAACCTTTTAACAAGAGATGATATAGGTTTTTTCTTTTTTGGAATTCTATAAGGCCTTTATTAAAAATTAAAAATTGACAGGAAAACATCCAATGTATAAGCTAAGTATTCTGAAATATTTAAAGTAGATAATTATGTTCACACACACAATAATGAATCGCCAAAAATTCAACATCCTTGTGTTCTTACGATAGATTTTTGCATTAATTGAGATCATAAAAATTACGCGTCTTAATTTGCGATTATGTAATATAATATATGAAAATGTTGTTCGAACCATAGACATTTAAATATAACTTTAAGGTGAATTTAAATAACATGTGTCTGAAAAAGTATTTCACATTTCAACTTACTTTCCAAATCCGTTAAAGGAGGACGCTTGACTGGCTGACTGTGACGCGCTGAATCCCTGGTTGAAGCCAAACGAGAACGACTGGGAGGCCGAGTGGCTCACGCCAGCACCACTTGCACTGCTACTGATACTCGCTGATAATCCGCCGTTCCCCGAAGGCCTTACATTAAAACCACCGCCTAATCCAAATCTGGGATTCACTGGAGACTTAGCCCTTTCACTCGGTAACAACGTACTCGGGTCATGCTCCAGGTGTTCCAATACTGGGAGAACAGGAGGCGTGATGATTGGCTCCAATTTCTTTTGCTGTCGTCTCTCATCCGGAAACACGAATCCGTTTGCGGGCGCGCATCGCGCTACTCCCGCCGCGATCGCCAAGCAAAGACACATACAGATGAACTTCATGTTTGGATCTGCCCAAGATACTAGGACCGATAACCGATGATTGTAGTATTAATAGGGTCGTGCGAGGTCACTCGCGGTGTTGGCATGCGGCCCGCGCCTCAGCCTTCAGAAAATCCACTGCGCTGCGCCTGGGCCGATGTCCTGTCCAGTACTCATCTCCCCACTCCATGTGTCATCGTGGGCGATGAAACTCATAAACCTTATTTTAGCTAACGGCCCTATTGTCTGCGGCCAAGTTTAAACGTATACCCGGAAAATGTTGATGAAAATTATGTTGGGAAATCCAAACGGCCTACATACGAGTATATAGTCTCATTATGCAGTCAAGACATCACAACGCCCAATTCATTCTAACCGGCTCGGATTACTTAATATATTATCACTGACTTCATCACGTGGCGTCGATAAACGGTTAACGCTTATAACACAATATTAAATAAGGATCTCGATATAAATACCGGTCACTCGAATACTTGTTAGTCACATGACCATTCATTTTATAGAATAAAATGTATAAAAATAAGCACCGATAAATTCGCTCGGTATCGACAGCATCACGACCGGCGTTGGATAGAAAAATCCATTAGAGACGAGTAAAAATAGAATAGAGGAAATAAGTACCTATAATCAATATTGATATTCTGATGACTTAACCTTTTTTCTGTAGATTAGAGGAATAAAATTATAATATTTAACATCGACAGTACTGACGGTCACGTTGGTTAGTCATTCTTTAACGTCTTATTTTGGCGATGATCCCAATACTATTATTTTACGTTACGTATCTATAGGCAACATCAGGTAGGATAGTAATTCTGGTCTGTAGCTGCGGTACCAGAATGGTTATGGTATTCCTGCCTCTTTTAAGACGCGACGAAAATGTTACAAGGGCTACAAGGGTTACGGTTGGCAAGAGTAGGGAAAATGGGGCTTCCGGGGTTCGAACTGCTAGCGACCCCGAGAAGTTTTACGTTATATGTTGCGTTTTATGTAGCGTAAACATTAGATGGTGTTCTGTGCGTATGGTATACTCACTTGGGAGCTCAACTGGGCTCCAAAGAGACTCCAGTTGCGTTCCTTTGGAGATCCGAATCGTCTTCGCAGCACTGAAAACGGCCACCGGAGCGTTTTTACTAAGTAGGTAAGCATTCCATATTACCCAGCGTCGCTCCTACGGCGACTGATACCTCTGAAGGTGTGCTCTGCGCAAAAAAAAAGAAAGACTCGATCCTTTAAGGGGTTGATTATAGGCGTCTATAGGCGGCACTGGACACTTACTATCAGGTAAACTGCATGTTTCTTCTTATGCATAAAAAATGTAACCACTTTAATTATTGATCTACTACATTACATATTTGTCATTTCACATATGTATATATTATGTACTACATCGCATCTCATAGAAAACCTTTAGCTTGAATATAAAGTGTCTTTTAGATCTGTTATTTGTTTTCTAATCCATACATGCCTATTCTAGTACAAGTATCAAGAAAGTAAATCGATTCCTTAGAGATTGTGACATACATTCAACTACGAAGTTACTTGGTAAGATGTAATCAGGGTTGTAACCAGTTCAACCACACGGCTCCCATTTAAAACCGGAAATTTGAAGGGTAATAAAGCTTGATCCACGACAAGGAATCTTTTGAAGTGTGACATTTTGCGTCGAGTTATCACAGAGGTGGTATTCTGTAATATACTTTTATAATTCGTTGACGATGTTTGCGTCGACGTATTTTCGAGTGTGGACAGATTATTTTTATGAAAGATTGAAGTAACAAACACACAATGCAATTATCCAATTTATGTGGCCACTACCGCCCATGGACATTTGTAATCAACATTAGATACGATCGGAGTCCTAACTAAGATTGACCACAGATGCGTTGCTAACCCTGAGGACCAAGTTGGAACGCCTCGAATATGTACGTCTCCCTTACCACACCCTTCAAACCAGATCACAGCATCGCTGAATACTGTTGTTATTTGGTTGTTATAAGTCATAAATAGATATGGCGGTGGTGCCTAAGGAATCACAAAGGGTTCTACACCTTCAAAATATTTAAGGAAAATGTTCAAAATGTGTTTCAGTAATTCTGAATCTACGCAAAATTTTCACATGCAAAGGCAATTGGAATCGTAATATCGTCATAATTTTATTCGAAGCAATCGAGATTTAAATTTATGTTATGTTACAGAATAAGGCTACAGTTAAAATTCTGCGAAGGACGTTGCGGACACTCGATAAGCGAGACTAGAAAGGCGGATCTTCGTACAATATTGTTTCGACGAACGAATAAAGGATTTGGGAAGTGTAACAAAGAAACATGAAGCGGAGAAGTTTTTTGTAACGCTCTTTATTCGATACTAGCTGATCCCCGCGGTTTCATTCGCGTTAAGTAAAGAGACAGACAGAAAGACAGACGGAAAAACAGACAGACAGACGAAATTTTTTATATTTGTATTTTTGTATAATTTCATGTAGTAAAAAGTTGTTATTTTGACATAACAGACACTTCAATTTTATTTATTTGTATAACAAATACTTAAATACTTAGGACTATTTTCTACCAATTCGCAACTTCAAATTTACCAATTATAGTAATTAATTACATTAGTAATCTTAATTAGTTAACAAAACCCTATCGCATCACCGCTGCAACTGTTTCTGCCTAATAACAGTAGTGTTATTGAAATTACATTAGTATAGTAAGCATATCTAAAATAAATAAGAGGAGCACAAAAAGGAGCACACGACTAAATGTTGATAACTAAATAAATGTTGATTAACTCCCACAAGCCGGAGCCAACTCATCAGCAAAAAATATCTAAATCTATCCTGCTCCACATCCGCTTGACAAAAAAGGTTACAGGCGTTATTTAGGCAATGGACATTTCATTTGTTGCCGATTAGTAGCGAAATATATTTATAATAACAGCATATCGTTGGTCTACGTAGCATTTATTTAAGGGGCGAGGACGCTGAGTGGACGTTGAAACGGTTAAGCCTACGCGAGAATCTTTACACACTTTGTAATTCGAAAATAACATTATTTGATTTTTTATTATTTTTCATTATATTCAAAGAACTTTTATCTAATTAATATACCACGGTACAGTATATTATTAAAAACTCTCTCATTATGATTAAGTGACAACCAGTCTATGACTTTCTTGAGTTAAGGCATAAAGTTTCCAATTTTTATTAATTCACTTACTAATTTCGCCTTCATTAAAGACTATTCCAACTCATGTAATATTACTGTAATAGATACAATTTATAGTACTCACTTACTGAAAGGAAAAGACCTAGACAAAGATCTCAACCTGGTATTTAACCTAAAACCGTTCCTATAGCAGATCGAAATAGTCGAACATATTTATAATATACGAAGCATGCAATCCATTTGATGATGATGACGATTTCCGCTCATGGACATCTATAACCAACCCCAGATAAGACCAGTCTTATGTGGGATGGGTCAGAGATGCATTGCTACCATTAGGGATTAACTTAGACAGCCTCATATAAGTATCTCTCCCTTACTCTTCAGCCCAAAAAGTAACAGCGCTTAACATTGCTGTTTATAAGCAGAAATAGGTGAGGCATGCCGAATGGTGTCGGTCTTGAATACCATCACTACCTATCTTCTCGTGGATGTCGTAGGAGGCGACAAAGGGAAAGGAGATAGGTAGCAGCGTCTTCCTATGTAACATCAACATTCACTGCGGTCACCAACATATATGTCAGGCACGTCGACTATTGGCAAAAACCCCCATTAGGCAAGGCCTCTATGCAGCAGTGGACTCCAAAAGAATGATGGACGAATGGAAATGCATCTGAGAAATAAGTGCATCCAGAGTTGAACCACAAACTTTTTTACATAAGTAGCGAACGAGTTTTCAGTTCTCCTGATGGCAAGTGTCCACTACTGTCCGTCCACACCCGTGATCAACCCCAGATTAGTTTAGGAGTCCTGCCTCATGTCGGCCACAGATGCGTTTTTATCCCTGAGGACTAAGTTGGAATGCCTCGGATATGAATGTCTAGGAAGACAAAGTAAGGTACGTAAGGTACGTAACACCCTTCAAACCAGAACACAGCATCCCTGAACACTGTTGTTATAAGGCAGAAATAGGTATGGCGATGGTGAATCCGGAGTTGAACCACAAAGAGTTCTACCACTTTTAAATTGTTTCTGTTCTACCACCTTCCATACCGACCATTCCAACGTCTCGTCTAACATGTGATAACCCTAGAAATGCTAAATACTGGCCAAGTATGTGCAGAGGTCGCACGTCCTGTGTCACGGTCACAGTAACACATTCATGTTCAAATACACGTATGTTACATTAAGACAAGTGAATATTGAGCTTGACAATTCTTCACTTTTTTATGCAAATACCGTCTGACGTAAGTAGCTAGAAGAGACGTTGGATATGTTTTTTGGAGTAAAATTTTTTGAGCTTAGTATGCATCTATCTTTTAATTTTCTGTTCATTACGAATGGTAATAATAGTGTTTTGTTCTAGGTTACTGCATAATATATTTTTTTAATATGGATTGATTAAAAATGCTGTCGAATTTAGAACCACCTTCTTTTTTGAATACGGCTAATAAAACCTTTATTTCGTTGCAATTTACATTTGTCGTAATAAACGATGTTATATAGAATTGTCTCTTACTATTTATGTGATTGTGATACCAGTCGATTGTAAGCCTCTTGCTACTGCTGGGCACGGGGAAGGCTAAGAATATAGAAAAATTGGCAGCTCCAATAAGCATTAGAGGATTTTGTTGGACCTTTTCAAACTACTCGTTAGCCCACCGACAAGTTTCCACGACTAGTATCTAGTAGTTACAACAAATGGGACCGAACGTTACGTGTGCATAATAAAAGCCACTAGCGGTCACCCATCAAATTTCCAGACGTACCCGACGTTGCTAAACTTTGTTGACCCAGTCCGCCAGGTTATGTGCGCAGTAGCAGTTACATAACTTTAAAGCTAGTATGTTTCTACCTTAATGTTTGTCCATCTTGCGATAAAAGTTGCCACGTGAGACGTATCCGTTACGTGGCCTTTCTTCAGTGGACATTTTAACTTGTATGTACGTTTCAACATTTGCGCGTTTCTCTCCAAAGTAGGTACTTTGAATCGATATTTATTTTGAACTTATGGGTATGTAAACCGTTATGTAGTTGCAATCAGAAGGTAATAAATATTGAGGCGTTCCTCAGTCCTTACGCTTGGTAGCATTTGTGACCGACTTCAGGCAAGTCTATAATCTTCTCTGGCTTTGATCACAGATGTTTATTAGGTTTATGGGCGGCAGTGGTTACCATCAGATGGACTGCATGCTTGTTTATAAACTTAACTAAAATTACTTATTTATCCGATTTTATGTGATTTGTCGTAAATATTCGTTCGTGAAGGCACGTAAATAATAAAAAAAATATATAAGCTGGAAATTATGTTTGAATCAAACTTGAACCCTTCATCTAATAGGCCTAAATTAATAAGCGTAAGCGAGCGTAATAGACAGTTGAAGCACGCTTAACACTTCGGTGTTATCTCAACCGATATGGAAAGTTTAGCAACGCGGGAGTTGGATGGGTGACCGTGCTTTAGAGGGCACGTTCAGCCGTCGATCCGAACTGTTACCATTGGATGGGAGTTATTAAATCACGTCGAGGTCCTTATGGGCGGCTTGGAAACATCCGAGACGGGTTGGCCACTAGCTAGTAGGTATCTCCTCTAACTCGTTATGGAACAGCATGGTGGAAAGACCGATCCCAGTTGAGGGGAACAACACATGCCCAGAAGTGAGACATGAACGTAGTAGTGGCTAAGAATTTCTGTAATATCTACGTGTTCTATATACGCTGTAGGTAAATTATACTTTCAATTTGCGATAAATACAATGACTTATATCAAAGTAAAGAGGAATAGTAATCCTTTATACTTTACATTAATATGTGATCTATACTTACAAGGATTTGTTCTAGCTAGACGGGAAGTGAGATGTAGGTATTAATATTTAATTAAACCAGTTAAACTGGACTGATGACAAACTTCCAGTGAATGTAGCAATAGTTGTGTCGATTCGAATAAAATTTGAAGCGGTGATAGCCTAGTGGTTTAAAATTTGCCCTCTCAATTTAGGGGTCACAGGTTCGATGCCTAGGCAATTTCTGATTTTTCGAAGAGTTGACTGAGAGTTGGAAAAAATAGTTATAAGTGTATGAAGTCTATCAAAACGCACTTGGTCAACATATGTACTTTATGCTGACTGAGAGGAAACTCGACTGATACTGAGAGGAAACTTTCTTCTCTGACAGGAAAAATATCCGAGCCCAGTTATATAGTAATTATCCGCGCTATTTTGTTCAGAATGGCAGTTTTAGTGACAAATACCAGTGTATGTTGCGCAACAAAAGTACAAATGACGAGCGTGTGTAGGTTACGAATATTAAGTAACTTGAACCTGGTGGGCCATTGAAATATTCCGAAATTATGTAAATATACCTACTCATTCCGAAATTATGTAGATATAGGTCCATTTACTGCTTAAGGTATTAAAGATGAATAAAATCGCAATGTTCAGAAATTACTATTTCAAAAATTCATAAACCTGCAGGTTGATAATTAGGGAGACGTTTGAATGCTTAAAATATTTTAACGAAAGGTCTAGAGAGTCGAAAAGAACATTGCAGGAGGACAATTTTAATCCAAAAATCTGTACGCTGGATGTCTATATACAAGGAGAAATAGCAGAATAAGAATGTAGTGAAGCTGCGTAGGACATTGCTAAATTTGACCTCGAAGTGAAAAGTGGCAGTGTTCGAATAAATGAGTCACTATAGCGCGCTGACGACGTTCAATATAAATTATACAATTTGACTAGTGTTTTTACAACTAGAAACACAATTACATAAATTGGTAAATAAGTTGGAATGCTTCAAATAACTCCCCCTTCCGGAATGGAATCCAGACATCGAAAAAAAAACGTCCTTTTTAGGGTTCCGTACCCAAAGGGTCAAAACGGAACCCAATTACTAAGACTTCGTTGTCTGTCCGTCTGTCCGTTTGTCACAGGCATCTATCTCTTGAACGGTAAAAGGTAGATACTTGATTTTTTTACAAAATGTGTATTTCTATGGCCGCTATAACAACAA
>DWNY01001803.1:0-11981 GCA_018250635.1 Telegonus apastus
ATCAGACTCCGTGTTAATTATTTTTTTAGATAGTAACAAGACAATCTAATATAGTCTAATAAACTCCTCAGTATGAAACCTGAAGAAAACAAAACCAAATAGTAATATTCTCTTCAAACCCCGCGTAATAACGCGTCAATCGAATACACCTGTGAATAGTCCCCTATGCAGAGTTATTGGGACGTGAGTTCACGAGTATGCATTGTTGGGCGTTTCATTGATTCCACGGTACGCTTACACGGCTCCTTTTGTATGACGTGTATGATATTAATGAGACTTCTATGCGCTTGTATTGTCACCTTTATTAAAGATTTTAATGACAAATAGCTGGTTGTACTCAGTGACAGGAAAAAGATGCCAGGTTCTGTCTCCGGTTAAGTAAACATTTCCGTCCTAGTTCAGATTTTTCTAAAGATTGAAGTAATGCAATGGAATCCAACTGATCGTAAGTGGCCACTGCCGAGTTAGGATATCGGTAATCAATTTCATATCGAGGTTGGAAAGCGTAACTGCTGTAAATGCAACTTCATACCATGGCCAAAAAATTTTAAAAATTTTAGAAAAAAAAAAACAAATTTATATTTAGTCAACCTAGAAACGTAAGGTAAACTATACTATATACGTTTATAGGTCGAATAAATATGAAGTTGTAATTTTATATTAAATTTATAATCTTTTGGCTTCGGTGTGAGTTGCATATTTTTGCACTTACAGCAATTACGCTTTTCAGCGTCGATATAAAACAGGATTCATTATACAGGTTTTATCTCAATTCAACCACAGATACGCTGTTACCCCTAAGGACTCATTATGATTATGCCTCATTGTAAGTGAGCTCATTGCAACGAAACACAAAAAACCTGTATAAAATGAATTGACATTTGCATGTATTATAGAGGACATGTAGACCTCGCTGGTCGAACCATACTTATTGTACCTAACTTGTCATATTAAATAAATAAATAACGCTACTACACTCATAGCCCCACACTAGGATTTTCTCCTGTGTCGTGGGTGCCATAGAAACACACAAAGACGAATACACAAACACCCAGACCCAGAACAGAAATCTAAACTCATCATTCAGATATCTGTCTGGCCGGGGATCGAACCCGGAACCCACCGCGCGCCAGACCGGTATGGTGACCGCTCCGCCACGCGGGTCATATTAAGGCAGAGATGTTTAAATAATTTAATTACACTATATCTAAGCGCTCCCTCACCCACCTTGAGCTTCGCCTTAAACTATTTTGCATTTCCATCAGTAATGGTATTGTTTCGTGAGATTTACGTAATTTCGTTAAGGAATAGATACACATCTTTAAACCGTCAGGCTTAATTGAAATCAATCTATAATGAGTCTTTCAGTCAGTCAGTTAATTATATTTTTATCTGTGATTCGTAAATTCGAGTAAATAATATTATAATACTGTCGTCGACAAATACAAGCGATGACGTACTTATGATATATTATGACTGAAGAGAAAATAAAGACGGAAGGTTTATTTAATACCGAGTTTTTTTGTTATGAAAGTAGCAAACCAACATGCCGCCCACCTCATGGTAAGTGGTCATTGCCGCCCAAAGACATCTGTAATCAACCCCAGATAAGATCACAATCCTACCTGAGCTATGCCTTGCTACCTCTGAGGACTAAGTTGGAATGCCTCGAATATGTATGTCTCCTTAACCACACCCGTCAAACCAGAAGACGGCAGCGCTTAACACTGCTGTTATAAGTCTGAAATAGGTGTGGCGGTGATTCCGCCGGAATTGAACCACAAAGGGTTCTACCATCTTCATTGATTGAGTTGATTTGATTGGTGTATAAGTCATGTAATTTCGCTTGTGATATGCAAAAAGCATATCACATATATCATTATCATTGTCAGACATTTAAGCTATTTTTTGCACGATAGCCAACATAGGCAATCCAAATCAGTCTCTGGTCTCTGCATTAATGTAGCCTTAAAAATTAAACCAATTTGAATGAGAATCTCATTGACAAAAAATGTAAGTATGTACATTATTTTATAAAAGCTATTTATAAAAAAATATTGCTTCAGGCGACAATGAGACCCATATGAGGTTTGTTACCGAAAACTTACATGCTATGTTAGTAACTATTATCATTCATTACATTATCATATATGTTTATAAATTTTGAAAATATTGAGATTCTTATAAATTTTTTAATCGAACGACAACATTATATGTTTGCGAAAGCGATTTAGATGTTGGAGATTGTACAAAGAAACGTTTATTCTAATGGCATATCAATAGGAAGCTCTCTTATAAAAATGCGGTACTAGTTTACCGTAGCAACGTCGGTTTTAGCGTAACTTTATTATGCTGGAAACTAGGACACCCTGTTATGTTTCCGCTCCACATGATCCATATGCAAAATCAAACGTGCAGCGAGCAAATGTTTGAAGTTTCGCTATTGAATTTTATTTTCCAATACAGGTTTAAAGGTAGATAGATCTTTTCATGGTTTGGTTCCGGAATTTCTACTAATCAAAATGAATATTTTATTCGAAGTAGGTCCTTTATATCTAACGCCACTTCGCAATAACAGTGTTAAGTACTGTCTTCTGATTTGAAGGGGATGATTTCAATCTAGTCTAATAACACGCTTTTCATTAGAGCGTTATTAAAACTATCTAGTACCTACTCTTTTGTGATATGCGGACACTATATAACTATATCATGTTAAAGGGTAGGTATGTCTTTTTGTAATTAAACAACTTTTTAGTAAATTCTTATGTAAGCACCTATATATGGTACCTACCTATACTTAAAGATTTATTTTAAAAAATGACTCACTGGTAGCTGTCTGTCTATCACATATTAATTACGGAGATTATGAATCTATGCCATATAATATTTTTTAAACGTTAGTAAAGCCACGGCTGGTATCTAGTTTGATGTATTCTTTTCGCTCGATTCCATTTACGTATCAAGAATACTGAACAAACAGATTGACAGAAACTTTGTGCACAAAGAGTAAGGCACAAAGGTCCCATCAGACTTCAGCTCACGTGCCGGATTGAATGGATTGAATCTATTGTAAAGGGTTGTTCAGAAGACTTGCGTTACGTACAGATCCTACGCTACCTTGTAAGCTTTCGATAGGCTCTTGTTCAATATTCCCAGGAATCTCAGAAAATAAGCCTGTGTTATTCCCTGTTGAGTTCTTTAACGTAGAGCTAAATTCCTAATGAAAATCGGATCGGCAATCTTCAAGATTTTTGTATGAAATTAAAAGAGCATGCTCGAAGGAATGAAATCATTATCGGCGGCGACAAACCGTAGAAACTCCATATGTAAGATGATATTCATAACGCGACGGAGGGGGCGGGTGGGGGGCAGCAGCCCATCCTTGTTCCCTTGTTATTCAATAGAGGTGAGCGATCATGAATGATTTCCATAATTAATTACGTAATGGTTACTAATTCAGATGATCGATAATGTATTAGTAACCAATCCTATTTCATAATCGAATGATGTTAGTTACTAATTTGTATTAATAACCTTCGAGCACTCAGTCGGAAGTCGTAAGTATTGTAGGGCGTGAATTCCGCGAATTGTTTGCTTACTTTTACTTATTTTAGTGATATACTTATAAATACTGTAATATTTTAATTTTGTACAAAATTTACATATTAAAATATTTTCAATTTGTTTTTAACAAAATAAACAAATACGAGGTCTTTATAAAAGAGATATTCCAAAAATGATATAATACCAGAAAGGGGGCTGATATATTACATAACTCCATAAAATAAGCAAAATGTTTTGGCCAGAAATGAACGAACAATGAACTCAAAGTAGTTAGTAATGGCTATGCATAATCGAGATATCTCGAGAGATCTTCATAATCGAATGATTTCATTAGTATATCTCATAATCGCGCACCTCTACTATTCAATTCGTTCAACTGCGGCGGTTGGCCGCACTGCATTCAATAGCATAGTCTATGCAAATGACATGTACACCCTTAGTAGCAAGTCAAGCGCTTCAGTTTCGAAGGATACGTTTAATGAAGTAGATTCTCAAATATTTTAGTGAATAGTATCTCAATTTTATTTTATTGTTTTTTCTTATGCACGACTTTTTAATTTTAATTAGTTACAGTTATAAATCTATTGTAGTGGTAAGCATAATTTGTAGTGCTGTAAAATTTATTGTGAATAAATATTTTTCCGTTCTTCTATTCTATTGTATCTTAGAAGTTTTTAATTTTTTAACATGTAACGGGTACTCACGATTCGTTTCTTAATTTCGACGATATTTATACGATACGATTGTTAGTTCCGCCGTGACCACGACCCATGCAACTGGGTCGAAGTATCGACATAATTAAAAAACGTATCGTGAGTGTCCGTTACATGTTTTATATTAAATTGTATGAATTCCGCGATAATACTAATCTAATATCTTAGAAGTTATTTCATCGCTTAACACAGAATAAGATTAATGCAGGTTAAATAAACTAAATGTAATGTATGAATGGAGTAACGTAGGGTAAACTTGGACAAATAGCGGGGCAACTCCCTTAGAGCGTTCAGATCACGTACCGTATAGAAAGGGTTGCGATTGGATTGAAAACACTTTACCCTTATGCCAATACGGTGTTCGTTACTTTTCCTTAGGCTTTTAAGCTTTTTAGTATGAGAGTGAGTATTTGATATACTCATAAAAAGTGTGGGCTCTATTACTTTTAACCGACCTCGAAAATTAGGTTATATGTTAGGCTGTTTATTTTTTATGGTGTTACTTAATTGTAATTTAGACCTCAAGGCTAAAAATGCATCAGTAGCCGAACTATTACAATCCTAACGCTTGCAGGATTTTCGTTTAGGAATTTCAAGCTTCATTTCTTTAGTCTCTCCCTCTTGAAATCGCCTAAGAGAATTATGCCCAGCAATCCTTATAGTTTTGGATTTGGCCATCCACGCAAACTAGACAAATATACTTTATATATTAAAGTAACCAATTTTCGAAGGAAATTGATCAATGATATAAACTACATAGTAATGTATATAATGTAAGTATTATCGTCGTCCGTCCGTGGTAAAATCACATTGCAATGGTATGTACGCACCGAGCACTTCACTTGCACTACAAAGAATTACTATGTACTGATTATAAAATAGTAATTTTATGACGCAGAAATATTGTCAAAATTTAATAAACTTGATAGATTAGATGAAATTTAATTCTATTCTATAAAATTTACGGTCTAGTTCGACATAAGAAGACCTGTTATTTAATATTATCTTCGTTTGTAATGGGTACTTTACATAATCGTAACAATGGAAGCAAGTGCGATTAAAATACCTCTATACCGATAGATTGATCGCGAAATGCGTTCGACGTCGCGGACGTGAGCAGACTGCACAATACATACGTAAAGGCTTACCTTTTGGTTATATGGTTTATCTCTCTTATAACAATAATTTTATATCATTAGGTTCGCTTTTCATCAACCACGTAGTCACTTAGTCAACCGCAATGGCCAAGTGCGAATTGGTAGACTTCACACACCTTCAAGAACTTTTTAAAGAACTCTCAGGTGTGCAGGCTTCCTCACGATATTTTTCTTCACCCTTAAAGCAAGTTATAATTAATTTTTAATACGCCTATAACCTCGAAAAGTCAGAGGTGCCAGGATTTGAACCTCGGACTCCCTGATTGAGAAGCCGAGTTTCAACCATTAGGCACTGCTTCTAGACATCAACACCAGACAATCCAAAGTGGGTAAGCGCATCTGGCTGACTTTCATTAGGACTGTTATTTGACGCGCATTACTGATATCCACGCGCGACATAACACATTCACTTACCACGAATTGTACTTCACACTCTTTGCTACGAAAATACAATTTCATTTATTTATATAGATCTAAGTGCAGATAATACGTGGTTATTTTTCCTGGGTGCGCAATAGCTCGCAGTCAATCCGATAGCGCGGCTAGATTAAATAGCGGCCGCCATTATCGAAATTAAACTGGATTTAACACGAAACCACCATGAGGCGTCTACTAGATCTATGTAGCACGATCTATGCTTGCGGATCGGGTTCCGTAGAATATACTTAGGTTATAAAAGATTAATTTGCGATAGCACGAAATAGTAAGTAGTTACCTACATATTTGCTTGTAAACCAACATTCTAAAACAAAGGTCACTGTCTATATTTAATAGCCTACATAAAGTGTATAATTATATACATTACAATTTACATTACCAAAAATTTGATAACGATACCCGATACGATTTGATATAGATATTCATTAAGTATTTAAAACCTGTGCTTTTGACAAGATACATCATTTAATTTTTTATAGATAGATTTTCATGGATAAATTTAAGATGGTAGAACTATTCATGGTTCGATTACGTCTCCATCGTCACAAATACCTATTTCTGCTATAGATACCTAACACAGGCGTATAAGTCTGCTGTGTTCTGGTTTCAACAGTTCGACAAGGTAGTGGCACTTATCCGAAGTTTAACACAGGTCTAAAAGTTAGCATCAATCTGAGACTAATTTCAATCTAAACTAACTCTTGTCTCTTACTTTACGAATTGTTAATACCTATCATTATCAAGATGATCACAATAAGCCTAAACACGCCGAAACATTTTGTTTAATGCCTATATCTAATTACACAAATATTCCAAATTTCAGCGCAGTAAAGGAATTAGAAATGTTTAATTATTCATCACTAAATCGAAACATAAGCAAGTTAGTTTAATAATTTATTTAATTTGACGCTATTTCAAGGGTTTGCTTCAATATATATATACAAAAGCGGCTATAACTAATAAGTCCATACGAGTATATATTTTCGTAATGATCGTTCTATTTACTAGCATTCATTTGACAGCCATATAGTTATGATAAGAAAATCGTGCCTTCCCCGTTTTTCGATTTTAGGGTATATATTAGAAAGTAACAAGGAAATGGACATTATCTCTCAAGAAACAGTACCCCTTTCTGAGGTAGACAAGTAACATATAAAAGAAGGGCTTTTATCTCAGTAAAATAAATGTTTTTCTCATTAAATTAAAAATATTTATTACGAGAAAGCAAATAATATTCTCAATCATATGACACTTGATGTCGTGTAGGCAACCTAATAACATATCATTCATTTGTAATCGTAACAACTACAAATAATTAATTGGTCTGACACATAGTGCTTAATATGTGGTGATAACCTCGCAAATTGTAGGTACAACGGTACCCTAAAAGCTGTGGGCCAAGTACGGTAATTACGGTATGTGGGGCCATGCTGGTATGAGGCCCCGCCCGCTCACTGCCGCCTCGCCAAGATTTGCATACACTACTGTGTTCATGCGTTTAGATCTTACAGGATATTATAGTGTCCGACCAAAGGTCGATATCTGGCCGAAACGAATTTTTTGGCGGCGCAAATCCATAACAATGTTCGCATGTGCCCGATTTCTGGCCAAAGCAACTATTGCCACAAACCCCATAACAATGTTCGCATGTGACTTTCGCGCTTCACTGTCCCCATCGTGATATTGCGCATCGTAACATTTAGTTCAATTTCGGCGTTTGCTAGTAGCTTCGGCCCAAACTTCGGCCCATATTGGCCGAAGCCGAAGCGTCGGTAGGACACTATTTAATATAATTGCACTCTTTTCGATCCAATACACATATTTTTTTGGTATTTCAAAAAACTATTTATGATGGTATTTATGAATGTCAAATTGCAGCTCAATTATTGAATTTAATTTATGATCTGGAAGTAGCATACGAATATGCAGCCCTCTTGATAGTAAGTGGCCAGTGGCGCCCATGGACATTTTTAATCAATCCCAGATAAGATCACAATCCTACCTTAGGTCGGCCACAGATGCGTTGCCCTTAGGACTAAGTTGGATCGCCTCGAATAAGTATGTCTCCCTCACACCGTTTAGACCAGAACACAGCAGCGCTTAACACTGCTATTATAAGGCAGAAACAGGTGCGTCGCAAGGTTCTTTGAATATCTAGATAGAAATGGAAATAAGGTTAGTCCTGTTAGTTAAACTGAAATGGTCGCCCTACAGGACTAGGAATTACTGGCCTAACGAGTAGTTCGTGTTAATTTACTTCGATTTTTCTTTTAAATAAAGCATTGTTTCCTATACACGTATTTTACTTGCAACTTGGTGTTTAAGTTTATATACCTGTATTTATAAACCTGACGCTTTCTGACGCTAACAGACGCTGCCGCTGACGCTTTTTGATATGGCTGTTTTAAACAAATTCGTGTTATAACTGTTTTTAAATCTAAATATTTATACAAATAAAGAAAATTAGAGTGTCTGTTTGTAATATCAAAATAACAACTTTTTACTAAATGCATATAAAGTATACCTATAAATATAATTAAAATCATTTTTGTCTGTCTGTCTATTTAGCTGAAGTAATCTTCTAAACGGCTGGACCGATTTCAACGGGACTTTCACTGGAAGATAGCTGAAGGTCTAAGTCGTAACTTAGGCTAATTTAATTTAAAAAAAAGTACTAGCGCGCGCTCCACGCGCATGTAGCCGCCGTCGCGGGCGTTAATGTCAGTTGCTAGTAGGTAGATATTAATGTATGCCTTTTTACTTCTTTAACGCGGGTGAAACCGCGGGGATCAGCTAGTGATGAATAATTGATGATTTGGGTGCTTTGGGTGATTGTAAATAGTTTGGGTACTGTGGTTGGTTGGGATGGTTTTAAGTAGTTTGAGTGCTTTGGGTAGTTTAGGGTGGTTTTGGGTAGTTTGGATGGTTTTTAGTAGTTTAGGTGTTGTGGTTGGTTTCAATAATGTGTGTGGTTTGGGTGGGTTAGCAGTCTTAAATGCTTCCATAAGCATCAAATGGCTAACTCCTATAGGTTAGGTAGGAGGCACCCCTGCATCATCAGAGTTGAGGAGTTTAAGATAAAACGTTTCATCAAATCATGTAATATAAGATATTCATTCTCTAATGCTCATTCCTATGTTTGATCAGAATTGGGTAAGCAGAAATAGAGTTATCCTAAAATATTAAAAAAACAGGGGTAGTGATCAAGAGCTCCATCCAAATTCAAAATTCATACTCAAAAATTTTACCATCGGACCATTACCATGTCTAAGAACTGAAGTTCCGTAATGACTCTATCAAATCAAAGAAAAAAAATCGGTTCAGAAACACTAGAGTTATTCAAGTTTATTTATAAAAACTTTTGTTTTCGCATTGTCCGGGAAAGCCGTTGAAAATTTTCCGTTTTCCATGAAATGAGGTCTCTGTGAAACTAGTTGCATGCAACGGTGTATGAATCATGTCGATCGGTTGCGGCATCTAAACTAAACCTCAAACTCCCTTACCTTCATTTGTCTATTACACTCATTGCCGGCTGCGAATCAGACATTGTATAGAATACCTAAGCAAAACATACAATGAATAATATTTCATACTTTACCTGATAATTTCAGGCATTCTATACATGGCCTAGACATTATGTACAATATTTGATTATATACATTGCCTGTAACATGTACATTTATATATCACAGAGAACTACGTGAGGTAGAAGAGTACAGGAGGCGCCGCCCAGTATTAATTAACCATGCGCCAGAAATTTACACTGTATGTATAAATTTGAAAACATTATTGAAGTACTGAACTGATGCTATTGAACTCGGAATCGTTAAAGATGATGTACCTAAAATATAAATAAATTTTACGAATATATAATAAATTAACAATTCTGATTTTACGAGTATTTCCTAGTAGGATTTTTATTTATATATTGTATGTACTATAATGAATTTGAAATATGCGAGCAACAGGCTAATTTATACTTTTTAAAGAAGGTCCTTGCGTATAATTAATTCTTGGGACTTTATTTTTGACTAAATTATTTAAATTTTTAGTTGTGTTTCCTATGAAGCGATGAAATCGCTTTCGGTCATGATGGTCAATAAATTATCTGTGCCTTAACGTCATTCAAGGGATTCAAATAAATGCGAGCGTCATTTAATGGTGAATGTTATAAAATATACTCATTTATTAACATTACCTACTTAAGTTAATGCAAAAGGCGTTTTGATATTTAACCATCTATGTGTCAACCATCCGTAGATTTAAGCTTTGTGTTTATCAATTGTAGAAAAGTTTCGTAAACAGAATGGCAAGGATCACTAAACGTCATCACATTATATGACGTCACTAGTAGTGTTGCTAGATAAGATTTGTTTAAAGTTGATGCAACCATATCGAAAGGTAAAGTGTTATTCTAGCTGTCAAGGTATAGGCGGCATCAGGGTTATTAATACATTTTGGAAGAGAGTCGTCTAGTCTAGTCGTTGACTCATTATCCTGGCAACACACACCAGGATACTGAGAACTGACGAAAAGATACAGGAGCTGGAAGAAGAAGTACCTAATAAACTAATTAAACTGGAGTGTTTTGGGATTATCTAAAGTCAGACGACAGAAAGACGCCACGATAATCATTACATCCGGTAACGTGTTTTATCACCAGAAAGGCGAACAACTTGGGACAGGTTGTATCGCCACTTCAGAATATATATTGTCTGAACGGTATTCGAAGTGTATACTCGCCGTCTTCGGAAAATCTAGCCATTGACGATGGCGATTAGGTTGAGGTTATGAGGACATCAGTAGAGCAATACGAAATAAGATACCTCATAAAACGCACTTTACTGTTTTGATGGGGAATATTAACGCAAGGTACGCGAAATAGCGGCAGACAGAAAGTTGGAATTGGAAAACGGATGCCAGTTAGCAAGTCTAGCCTCGATGGCTAGATGCTTGCTAACTTCTTGGATTCTTTATGACGTTCTCCTTCTTTTAACGAAGAAGACACAGCTAAAGTGGACATAGATTAGTTTCGACGGGAGTCAAGAACGAAACAGACCTTATTGTGAAAATTATAAGCGACCACCGCATGATAATGTGCCTCTTGCACATGAAATATTAGTGTAAAGCTGGATAGGTCACACCTAACGAGCTCTATACTCCACCCAATAGCTGTCCAAATCCAGGGCTCCGACGTCTTCTAGGTTCAGTTACAAAACCGCTTCGCGTACTTCAATTCTAGCCTTTTGGTGGGCTGAATTAACACCAGGCTAAATTAACTAAGTGATTGCGATAACTGAATTACAGTTATCATCTTAAACAGGTTAAAATCTGAACGGCAAAAGAACTGACAGCTTTTAACAGAGCTATTAAAAACTGGCAGAAAACCCTTACCAAGACGCACTCCGAATGTTGTTTTGTCTCCGTCATTAATAGCGAAAGTATTCAAAAGCTTGGAGCAGAAGCATATTGGTACAGTTCTTTAAAAACGTTTGCCACATGTTGTAGTCTTTGGATTAAGTTTGAAAGCCTTGGGCAAGTATGTCCCCTTTCAACACTCTTCAGACCAGAACTCATTAGAGAAATTGTTCTGGAGATGGCGCTTTCGGAATTTAACACAAAAGGTTCTAACACCATTTAAACCTACGCCCGATCGACGGATGGAGATAGATGACTGACAGCTAGTAGCAAAACTTCATGCACGCTTCCGTGCTTTGGAGAGCACTTCAAAAAGTCGGTCTCAGTTAACATGGCATAGCATTAGTTAAACTTCGCCGGAGGCCGTATGGGCAGTTTGAAAATATCCAAGGTTGATCAAAGGTGTCCATACTGATTGCAAGCACGTTCGCTACTTTCATAGTATAAAAAAAATTGTAAAGAGTCCGGTAGGCATATGATAAGTCCATCGAATTTAAGTTTTCATTATTATTGGTCAGCAGAGAGCCGATTAATGGAAAGATTTTTTTGTTTTTAAATATTGATGTTACTACTGAAATGTAAATAATACCGTTTTAACCATTCTGCCCGGTAAATTACCTCTATAGTTGTTATTACATTGCACTCCCATATTAGGCATTATTCATAATGCACAGGTTCATAATTATAATAA
>DWNY01001804.1:0-11980 GCA_018250635.1 Telegonus apastus
GCCGCCACGCCCGCGCCGCCCGCCGGCCCGCCGTTGATCACCTGCACCACTCCACTCCTCAGTCCTCAGTCGCCAGCGTACCATGAGCTACTGGGTGACGCATGCGGCTGATGCTTATGTCACCAGTGATGTAGCAGATAACGGAAGTATCCATACATCCATTAGATTTTAGCGGATTTCAAACAATTCTTTATCATAAGTGTAGGTAACATTGAAACACTTTTAAACACTATATTAATGAATACTTAAAATCCATTTTACCTACACGGTAATTTATAAATAATTGAATTAATTACTTATGCAAAGCGTCGACTATCGATAAAGGTCACGCTTACCTATATCGACGTAAAACGATAAGATCCGTGTCCGAGGATCTAGACACTAATGATCTGTATTTGTATACTTATCCGCTCATTATAGGTACTTTTTTATGATCCGGCACATCACTGGTCACGAGTATGAACGAAGCAAGACAACTAGGACTCAATCTGCCATAATCGCAATTAAATGCCATTCGGACAAATCTATCGTAGCAGTAAAATTCTATAATAAATCCTTCTTATGGCAATTTTTAACAGATGCATCAAGAACTCGAAAATTATGATATGAAGCAACCTCCAAGATTTTAAGTAGAATACGTCAATCGCAATCATACATCTTAAGCAGGAGCGAATCTGAGAGCAAACCGGACGAGAACGGAAGCTATCGTAACGGGACAAGCTGATAAAAAATGGTCACTCGAGCTCCAGTCGATGTAATGTCGTGAATGAAGCGGAGTCGTCCGGGCCGCGGGCCGGGGGCCGGGGGGCGGGGAGCGAACAAAGAAAAGAAAAGCGCGGTAGTTAAAGGCGGGCGCCCGGGCTGCGACGTCTTCGCTGAATATTTCAGCATGTAATTGCAGAACTCGCAATTCTCGTCCATCAAAGCGGCGCGTCATTACACGGCTGAATTAATAGCCGGAGTCCCCCCTCCGCCCCGTTCCGCCCGCTCCAAGAAAAAAACAGCTGGAAATAGCTGGCGAAAACTCCAGCCTAATGCTGCGGCCGGCCGCTCATTTATTATGGATGCGAAAGTCCACGCGAAAAAAACCTCAATGCCTTCGCCGGGACGTCTAGCTGGGTCGGGTTTAATGGAACCGCATAAATTACTGGTTGCGATCATAGGCGCGCTGAACTGCTGATTAGAGTCGCTTCGATCATGTTATCACGGTTATGACGTCCACTGTCAGCCTATTAAGTGTATAGAAAGCGCGTTATGTATGGTCGGTGCCCCGCTGTTTATTAACAACGCTGTCTAATGGGTCGCTTTATCTACGCTTAATCTTTGAACTTCGTTGCAACACGCAATCTCTCCGCCAGGTCATAAAATTATCATAAACGATCAAGCTCGCCTAATTGCATGTTTATAAAACTGATCAGATATTATGAAACCTTTTAAAAACTTCATGTAAGTAAATGAACCAAATAAATGAAGCAGCTAATTACAGATAACAATGATACGACATCTAGACAGTTTGTAGCTCACTGACTACCAGTACTTAGATAATATTGATGTCATGTTTAATAACTCGTATTATTTACGTTATGCAATAGTACTTTTTTATTATATAGAAGTAGAAAACGAGCATGCAGTCCTCCTGAACGAAGACTCTATCACCTATGGATATTTGTAATTAGACCTAAGTAAGACTTGCACACACCTGAGGTCAACCACAGAAGCGGCGCTGCCACTGAGAACCGAATATAACAAATAGTAAGGATTAAGGAGATGTGTCCCTTACCACAGCAACTTCTATCGGTACAAAAAAAAGCTTAACCATTGCCGACTAGACATTCAAGGATAGATACAGCAGACTTCAAATATAGTCATACGCTTCTCCCAACGAATAAAGTGTCAATATTTTAAAAATAGTAAATTAATAAAAAGCTTGGAATCTCGTAATTGCCGCACCCCGGCGACGCGCGACGCGCACGGTTCACTGCGCCACAAAGGGTCCGTGCGACTAATCCCGCTGCGAATTTTACTTAACTGAAAACCATCCACCCGTTACCGGGCTATATTGGACAAGTTTTAAACTTCTGACTATTTTTAAATGTCAGTACGTTATTTCAGGTCCATTATTTTGTTAAGCTTTAAAATGGTCATAGCAAAATATAATAAAACTCTGAGATTGCCGTGTTGGGTTTTGAATACCACCACTCTCTCTGGACTCCCTATTTACCTGGATTTCGTAGGACACATGTATTGACTATGGGACAAAATTGAGGATATGAAAAGCAGCATCTTTCTGTGTAACATCAACACCCACTGCGGCCGCATTACGCATATCAGACGAGGTGACTGATGGCAAAAACCCCAATTAGAGGAGGCCTATCTCTATCTAGTAGATAGGCCTCTTTATATTTTAATATATATCTTCAAAAGGCTGATGGGCTATAAGATTGTCCTAAATGTTTGAAAATAAATGGAAGGCTTCATATATTAACAAGTTTACTGAACTCTTGAAAACATCTATCTAACCTACACGGAAGTAACATCGCCATCTCCATTGGACATGGTCAAAAATCCAAAGATGAAATAGACATAAGGAGAAGTAAGGATGGTCCTTTCTACGTAAAACTAGTAAGCAGTCCATTTAATGTTTAATTATACTTACTGCTATAAAAATGAAGGTTTAGAAGAAAGAAAATACATCTTTGGCGAGGAATATTATGTCCATATTACAAAAAATAAAATAATACAATTTAATAAATGCGAAAAAAACAAAAGGTATACTTAGGTATACAAAGGTATAATTAGGGTAAGCTGATGTGTGTTATGGAGTTTCTTTCCTCGGTTCTTCTCCATAACCAAACCTTAAAGCGTCCGTAAGCACGAAGTGATATTAAACTTCATTGACGTTAAAAAATAATTCTGCAAAGGATCTACTTTGAATAAAATCTTTTTGATTAGATATACGTTATTACCCAGTAAATTGCCTCACACAAGTTATTCCATATACGGCTAAAGTGTTGCTTATCTGATGTTGCTTAGCTAACCCTTCACGAATATGACAATTTTATGTAAATTTTAAAATAAAAAGCAAATATTACAAGCTCGGTAGTTTGCAGGTTGAGTGCGGGCGCGCCGGCAAGTTCTGCCGGTTTTGCAGGAAGCCGGCTTTCTCGCCGCCGGTGCTAAAGTGCACTTTGTCAGTCTGGTTTTGCTAAAGAATGTAATCCTGCAAACATTTTTACGACGTTACCCCACCAGTTTTGAGGTACAATTCTTTAATTGAAAGCACGACTTCCGCCCTTTGAAGTTTCGAGTTTTCTAAACTTAAAGCTCTCCCAGCGTAAGTAACAGAAAACTAACGTTATGAGTGGCAGTGACCGTTTGCCGTCAGGAGTATTCAACGATTCGCATTCGTTTTCATCTAATTGACAACAACGTCCCCAGCACATTCCATATATACAATTTGTGTGTAGGAAAGAAAGACTTTGAGACATCAATCATATGAGCTGCGTGGAACAGGTTGGTGTGTGGCCTGTAACTTCAAGAAATATGGGCAGGCTTCAGCGCAGCTCCATATCTATTTCTATAATTCCACCACTCCAGTACCATTTCTATCAAAAAGCATGATCACAAACCTGATGTGGGATTAAAATTACAGTCAGGAATTTCTGCAGCGAAAACCACAAAGAATTAAGGGTTGTATTGGATTACAAGGTTATGCCACCAGATAATTTAGTTCGTACGGATGGCAATGAAATCAAGTGATCAGAAATCGATTTCAGGTGGAAATCTTATTTTATTTGAAGTTGATGTATTGCGAATGGAGGAAGCGGTGACCTTTAACCAGCAATGGATTGCAAGCCTGCAACTTTCACTTGTCCCTTGCAACTGCATTTGGATCTTGTATTTAAAAAGGACTGAAAATTCCACACACAATTTTTTAAATGAGCGTCCACTTCAAAACCCAACGTTGCATTTAAATTAATTCTTATTAAAGTTGGTTGTTTTAAAAAAAGGGTATTTTACGGTAAGTTTTAATTTTACATAAGTGGTGCGTCTAAGCAGTGTAAGTGACACGAGCAGGCCTTTTCACGAGAGCCCATTGTCCGTTACTTGTTACAATTAAAGCTTCGCAGGACAAAAGAATTTCTAATTTGGAGGCAGGCGGAGGATAAACAAATGTTATGTAACCGGCAGACGAAAAAGGAAAAAGGGAGGGAGAGGTTGTTTTGTCTCGTTTGCGCAAAAAGATAAAAGAAAATGTCTTGCTCGCAAGACCGGAGCCTGTGTGACGACGATGCTTTCGGTGTTATTATTTGTTTTCGATATTACTTGATAGAATGTACCCTTCGAAAATCATTCTCGCCGTGAGCTCTACTTGGAAGATTTCTGAATATTTTGGCAATCGATTTATTTCTAAATATTGACATTGTATTTACATGAGTCGAAATGAGCATCAGTCCATCTGATGATATAAGTGATCACTCCCGTCCATAGATATATGCAACCATTTCCATAGAACCGGGGTTCTAGCTTAAGTCAATCACAGATGCGTTGCCACTCATAAATATGTTCATAAATGTTGTAGTAGAGACTACTCTGCTATACATACTAATGTGTTTCCAGTTCAAAGCAGAAAAAATTCCTACAAAAAACTATCTGCAACTCTACATTCTATAATAGTATAGAATGTAGAGTCGCATATAGATGCGGTTATTTCTTGTAGCAAAGAATTTATACAAAAATGATTTAAAAAGCTTTGCTTTGACGTGTTTTGATTTGAACTAAAATATCTAAAAAATTCAAGCCGGCGCAGTTAATTTTACGAATATAGAAAAGTTATTTTGACTCACTCGCGGGTGGTAGTTTGTGAAACAGTTAAATAGTGGAACTGAAACAAATCTTATGATGTGATTAGGAAGAACCAAGTCATAAAAATTTAAAACTTTTTCAAATAATGTACATTTGAACCTTACATTTGACGGAGAAGAAAATAATTAATTAACTGAAATTAATCATAAAAGTTATTTTTAGTTTATTAATAATAATTTATAGGATATGGTACAAAATCCTTATTGTTTTGACTCCACGACACCGCCGGCTCCCCTGTATCAGTCTAAAACTTAATAGCAGTGTTAAACACGGGTTCTACTTCTCGTGTGCCGTAAATATGCAAATAAAAATTGGTAAAATAATTGTTCAATGCTTATTACGAATATCGTTTTTCAAATAAGATCCTTTGTTCAAAATATTTCATACTCCTTTGTTTTTTTGGATAGTTTAATATAATACGTAGATTTCAAGAATATTATCTAGTATTAGTGTATTCTAGGCAGTGTATCCCACTAGTGTGTGCAGTGGGTCGTTCACCCCGCGAAATTTAATCTCTTCACGTAATATCATTAGACCGCACTTTTTGTTCCCGCTCTCCAAATATGCGACGTTCAGCACTTATACATTATTGAATTTTTAAAACTCCTTGTTTTATACTTACTGCTATGAAGCTATAACAGATACTTTAGATTTAAATAGTAAAATAAATTTTGCTTATAAAATTACTTTGACATGGCATCTTGAAAGCTTTGTTTCGTTACTCTCAAAATGCCTCTAAATATACTAAATTAATACACACGCAGTCAATTAGAAGCTTTCTCTTGTGACTTCTAAACAGAGGGATATCTCATATTTTTAAAAACATAAGGTAACTATCGTCCTTAGAAAGCCTATTAAGTTCGCGTGAAAGTCCCATAAAATTGATTCAGAAGCAAATATCCACACGGATTTTTCAGTAAAAGTTGGTTTCGTAACTTTAGTCTGGGGAAATTAACATAGAGCTATTATTGTAAATAGAGTAGGGGAGCCACGGGCAGGCCTGTGAGTGCCCAACAACTAATAAAAGAGCGAAGATGAGAAATCTATACTTATCTTTGTCTCATATATGTAGATAGACAGATGGGTAACCTTTCTTCTTTTTTTGGATAGACACATTTGAAGCTCGCTTTAAAGTACTCTACTTGTTATAAATCTATGGAAATGAAGCGGTTCTCAACATAAACTGCCACTAATTTGTATCTAAGAAAGTTTCGACAACAGCCAACTTGTGCATGACGCGAGCCAATTTCAATTATTTCAAAACACACTTAGCACCAGAATTGAGAACGAGATCCTACGGTTGCAATTGCAACAGGATGCCAAGTGGTGGATAATAGTTCCCTTGACGGCTTGCTTGCCAACTGCGCTTACAAACAATGAGCTTATAGCTTAAACAATGCTGCTTATACGTAAGTTCGTCACATTGTTGTGGAAAACAATCGAGCGCCGTCTAGCCAATTTATGCAATACACTACGTTTTGTTGCTGGCGGTATTGAATTAAATCTTAAGCTTCATTTGAAACTAATTTTAGTCCTCATGGGGTGCAAGCCCTTACATGGGTTTTTATTTTTTATGCTATTTCTAAACAGATAAATCGATCGAATCGATTTAAGAGTCCAAGATTAGCCAAGTATCTATATTAAATTTAGTAATATTATAATAGATTTTAGATCAGACGAGCTTAGCAGAGGTCAGGTCATTTATTTTAAGATTCCTAGAGAACTGATTAGAAACTTATTGGTACATAGATTTATGGATAATAAATTTCTTCGAAATACTTCTTTACGATATTACGTGCGTGAGAAGAAATAGGGAAATTTACAAAAACATCTATTTTAAAACATTTTCTCTTACACACAATATTGTTGCCAACTGTTTCAAGAGAGCAGCAGAAAGATTTGTCATTTGAGTGGCGACTGACATCACGGATATATTAAGGTAAGTCCTGCTGTAACCTGCTAACACCGATATCGTGATCAGTACGCGAGTGGTCAAACGAAATTTTATCGTTAGATTCCTTTATCAAACCTTAGGTCCAATGAAACTGCAATAGGAAGCAAATGCCAATTGGTGCATAATAGGTCCCTCGGCGATCGGCGGCCGGTTACCACTGTTACCAGCCGCGCTTATAGCAAACAATGCTGCTTATACGTGAGTTCGTCAGTTATATATAAGTTGCAAAACAATCGAGTGCCGTCTAGCCAATTTATGTAACGCACAATGCGTTGTTCCGTCATGTAGCAGCAGAAACATTTAATAAGTGCGTACAAATAAATTAGGTCTGTGCGATTGTGTACAACTGTTTTTTTCATCTTTCTATGGTTCAACTGTGTATGGAAAAACTTGATATTTACACGTATTATCATCGATATAAGTAATTTTAGGCGAATGTATAATATCACAGGTATTATAATAACACAGTTTAGTCCAATTTTTTTTACTTTTTTAAGTTTGAAAGATTTGTAAATCTAGATATTGTGTCCGTAAACTAGCTGTAAGCTAGTCACTGACGTTTAATACGAAATCTGTTTAACAACGCTTTAAGTCTAAAAGTATGTTATAGGTACCTACCTATTTTTTAACGAATATCAGACATGTATGACACCTTGACTTTCAGACAGGAAATTACTAGAACACGTAATGCAAGTAGATACCTATAGCTAACCTTGCTTATAAAAAAATGTTGAGCGGTGATATTTATCTAAACTCATTTTGTCATCTAACTTTTAACGTGCTTTCTACCTTCCATCATAAAATATTATTTCATATTAAAATCTGCAAGCACCTCTCAATAGTACAGTGGCCCTACGTAAAATTTGAACTCTATGTCGCTCGACTCCGACGGCGCCACCGCCACCCCATGTCTGCCTAATAACATAAGTGTTAAGCGCTACTGTGTTCTGATCTGAAGGGAGACATATTAATCCGCGGCATTCCAATCTAGTCCTCAGGGAAGCATCGCATCTGTGGTCAACCTTATGCAGAACTTTGATCTTATCTGGGGTTAATTACAAATGTCCATGGGCGGCTATAAAAAAACTACCAAATACGCTATCCTTGAAAACCAAGTTAAAACCTAGTATAACTAACTCAGTACACCCTTCAACTAATCCTCGTCTCAATTTGTCACGCGAAGGCGTTCGTGGTACACCGAATGTTGTTTACGAGGTAACCCAAACACGCTCGTACGATAAGCCGGCGATAAGACAACGTTATCGCAGCGATTCATTCTCCCTTTCCCCGAAACTGGTACACTTTTACTTGGTACCTAATGCCTGTTTTAGTGAATTTTAAGGCTTTTAAGGCTAAGTTATGTAAGTGGGCAAGGTACATAACTTAGTTAACAATTAACAATGGTAAGATTGGACTGTTCGATTCAATGACGTTTAAATGTCATAGGAGCCTAGTTAATATTTCGATGTTAGTCCTTGCTCAAAAAGAAACTACAGCGAAGATCATAACATCAAAAAATATAATGATACTTTTTACACTCAGAGTAGAGACACGAAATACGTACACAAAAATACATAAACACCCTGACTTACATGAAAAATATACATTAGTAATTGAAATGACACTTGGGCCACGCTGGTTGTCGGGTGTGAGGCGGAGGTCACAATATACAACGAGGACATACAAGGGCGGGTCAAATATCTTATCTTATTTAACTTTCTTGCTCATATTATAAAACTCAAAGTTTATGAGGATGGATGGATGTTTGTAACTTCAGAACGGCTGAACGGATTTGGATGAAATTTGGTACAAGGATAGATTATAGTTTGGAATAACATATATGTAGGTTACTTTTTATCATGGAAAAAACTTCGATTCCTTTGGGATAGATTTTTGTTATTTTTTCAAGTGTCGATGCGTTTAAATTATTTTTTGTATAGGGGTGTAGTAGAAGAATTACATAAGCTACATTATATCCCGGAAAAATGTACGGTTCCCGTGGGATCAGTCCTCTTAAAAAAAGTTATTACATTGAAATTTTTGAATGTATAATGTTTTAATTATATGTAGGTATATCATATTACATTTTTATGATAACGGGTGAAACCGCGGGCACGTCTAGACTAGAATACTTTGACGTAATACGATTGACCCTTAAGCGACATGTCTCAGAGAACGGTAACCTAATCAAACATGTGTATCAAAGGGGTGCTTAAGCCGGTTGAAATACACATTCCAAGTGTTAGGTTGGAAGGGACTGCATATCTGTGTCAGTCCTAGTTCCAAGTAGAGGGAAGTAGGCCGAGGGGCATAATTTAGTTGCAGTGTGGCGTCCAGAATTAATGCTCCGTGCGGGCCCCGGACGGCTATCAAAGGCAATATAACAAACAGACTCGACTTACGAGAAACGTACAAACCGAGTGAATTTTCGAAGAACAGTTGCTATGAATTTCGGCCTCCTATTCTCTTGTGAAAATTTGAATTTGAAGATTGAATCTCTTGAGTTGTGGCGATGTCAGTACTAAGAACAAATGTTACTTAGTTTTAAATATGTTTACATGAGGGCGTATATGTAGGTACAATTTAATAGGTATTTAATCCAGGCCATTATAATGGCTTTAAGTAGTTTTGTATTTGTTACGGGAAATATGAATCAAATTTTCAAGGATTGATTTTGGAACCCATTACTCTCAAAATAACAAAAATCGGTAGTCCTTTAGTCTATAACTTAAATTCAGAATATCTTTCTAAATGATCGAGTCGACTGATTAAGTCGACTGCATCGCATTAGATTAAGTGAACTCAGCAGTGTAGAGTGTGGACATTTTTCTAAAATTTCATAGTAGATACCTACGTTTAATTTTAAAAAATCACATTTCGTTTAATTTTTTTATGTCATGGAAGTAGCAAACGAGCATGCAGCCTACTAGATGGCAAGTGGCAACTGCCGCCCATGGAATCTGTAATGAACTCTGCATAGGATCATAGTCCTGCCTGAAGTCGTCCACACATGCGTTGCTACCCCTGAGAATTACATTGGAACGCCTCCAATAAGTATGTCTCCCTTACCACACCCTTCAAACCAGAACAGCAACGCTCAACGCTGTAATAAGGCAGAAATAGGTGTGGTGGCGCCGCCGGAGTCGAACCACAAAGGGTTCTACCACGTTGTAATATTAATATAACAACACGTGTATTGAATTATTACAGTTTACACGTGTTCTGCAGCCTAATGGGGAGGTTCACTTTGTATCGGAAAACGACACAGGAGACCAATTATCGGGTCCGGAATCAGCAGTTCTCGTCGCGAATTGTTACTGAAATCCTTACCAAAGCCACCACCCTCGACGCGCACACAAAGGTATTTCGCTATTGAATTAAATTTTATTCAGCTGCACAATTACGTCGTGATCGAAGCATGTAACGTATAAATGATGTATACTTTTTGTGAAGCCCCGTATAAGTATTACAATGCTCGTACATGTATTTTTGTTGATTACTTTCGAACATAATTGGCGTTAATATCCCCGATCTATTATTTTAGGAAATGCAGTAATTGTTCCGTATAATTAAGCTTCAGCGTACACAAGCTAAATATACGTGACATTTAACTTTCGTCGGCAGCATAAAAGGAAAAAAAATAAGCCGTTTTCAGAAGGCCGGAATGATTATTAAATATCTTTTATTTTGAATGTAGAGACGAGCTCCATCTGACTTAATGACGCAGAAATCAACACACAGCCGAAACCGCTGAACCTACAACCCTGAAGTTGTGTAGATAATTTATTTACATAACATAAGTGAGCGCTTAAGAAATGAATTTTGGAAAATTCGTTCTTAAGGGAGTAAAATTCGGGTTGAATGTTTGTATTAGGTATATTCTACGCGCGCAGGCAATAACTAGTATGTAGGTACAGTATAAATAAGGATCGAAGGTATCTGCGTACTTGAGCCGCCATATTTTTTACTTATAAGCGCGTTAGGTTATACCGTATTAACACGTCGTTACACTCAGCTATATAGCAGCTCTTAAGCCGAGCTGTAAAAAGATTATGCGCTTAGCCGGAAAAGCCGCAGACTACGCACTAGCGACGGACAAATTGTTTTAAGGATTACGCTGTGAGCGATATACAATGCTTGTATTATTAGTTCAAGGATTACGCTGCGTCTTACCTACGGTGCCATGTATGCTGTGCACACATAATGTAAGGTTACTTTAAAAAACCTAGATAGCGTTTTTATACAGGTGGATTAAAATTAAATAGCGTATGAGAATGAAGTCCATCTAGTGTGAATAGGCTTCGAAGGCATAGCATTTTGGGTAAGAATGTCTTAAGAAAACTTCTTAATCACAGTTTCAGATATATGAAAATCTATGAACGAAAGTAACTGCAAATAGAACACGGAGTTTATAGACATAGCCAATTTATTGTTAATATGTACCTAGTTTGTTTTAAAGGTAAATCAAACTTTGATCATACTCAGGACAAAATATTCTGAAATCTTAATATGCAAGCATGCGAAGGTATATTTAGTTTTATGGCTCAGAGAGAGCCCGATCTATTAACGACTGAGAAGATATGAGAGATATACGACGAAAAATATGTATATCAAATATTTTTAGTGCGAAGTATTACTGTTAGTGCTTCCATTACGCGTAAAGCGATCTAGCGTCTGAAAAATCTAGACGAGATAGAATTTATGACGACGCGCTAAATCGGGCGCGGTGTTCGAGTTATGTTTTGGATGGCTTTCGGATTTACTTCATTGTAAACAACCATCCTCTAACCCATTCCAGAAAGTTCCGATTGACGTATGAAACTTACGGTATCTATAATAAAATACCAAGTTTTTCCAAGATATTTTCCGTCATAGGTATTTTAATTTCAGATAAAAATGTATCTATAGCGTAGGAAAGGAAAATATTGTAGGATCATTTAATATATTTTTATTAATTATATAGAAATATTGATTACTTATTGATTATGAAGAATATTAAGATGTTATACGGTGTAATTTAAGAAATATTTCAGAGTATTAAAAACAATAAAGTCTATTAAATTGTAGAAATAGTAGTAGCAATGAATGAATATTAACAATATGACTCAAAAGCAAAGGACAAATCGACGATACCTACTGTTGTGATTGCGAGACATAGTT
>DWNY01001805.1:0-11980 GCA_018250635.1 Telegonus apastus
ATTATTTTAAAATTTTCATTAATATTTATAAATAATAAATGTCTATGTCTCTTACATTTATTAAATTTATCAATCTCTATGCTTCTAAGACGGTTAAAATCTCTGTTCTAAGACTAGTAAAAAATTACAAGTCCTATTGTTTTTTATTTTATGTATATACATTGGTACAGATAGTTAAATTGCGTACAAACTCGCTCACACCCTTCGGGAATGCCGGCCTCTATCAGAGCTTAAATGGTTGCCACATAAAGCTATATAATCCTAACTAAATAGCGTCATTAATTACTGCACAGTAAACACGCTGAAAATAAACTCTCATTAACAAGCCGGCATTAAAATTTTACTTGTTTTGTTCATTTGAAACTGTAACTTTGAGCTGACGGAATCACCCACTGAAATATTTGGCATAGCTCATGCCTGCGAGTTTGTTTGCGTGGTGCCCAACATATATATGGCACTAGTCGGTACAATTTATGAATCATGACATATTCTTACTACATACTCAATAAAATAAAGGTTTAAATAACGTTCGTAGTGTTACTACTGATAAATAATATAATGCTTTCTTTTCTACTTTTAGGTAACTCTACATTAAAGTATGTTTTGATTGGTCTGTACTCGAGAATTAAGAGCAAAGACTGCTCAAAACTGACCTTTTCTGATACAAATTATGTTATAAAAGTAGTACTTTGTAACATTTTTAATTTCCATTATCATTATTAAATAAAGCATACGTACACCAGTTGTTATGTCTTACCAAAATTAAGTAAAAAACGAAAAATTTCCCCTAAATCAGCCCTTTATTTTTGCGTATTACTCAAACATACAGACTAACCACAATGTTATAGGTATATACATATAAACAAACATTTCTTTGTGAGTCATAATGTCCCAAGTACATTCCAACAACAGTTTGCATCGTTCTGTAACTGCCCTGATGTCGTTATGATTAGACCATATCGCCATAAGTTATTGCTCTACTAAGTACCTAAACGAAAACTTCTGCTAAAAGCGACTAAAATAGCCTGTAATTATAAGTATTTTAACGTGAAATAGGAACAAAACAAAAGAATAACGTAGCTGTAATGGATGTAATGGGTTACGAATTTTTTATCCGACTGCGTCAGAAAGAGGGTAATTTTTTCGAGCGAATGTACGTATGCTAATTGCTTTGGCATGTCCAATCGGCTTAACGGATATTATCATATGAGGTGTCGTTAGAATAGTCTTAATTGTCACAGTGACATAGGCTATACAATTTTTAAATATGGTGCCTGCGAACGGAGAATAAAGGTGGGATGAAATTTGTTTTGTCATGTCAAATGAGTGTGGGTATCAAACTCAAATAATTTTAAGCATTTGGGTTTGTTATTTTGATTCAATTCTCTAGTTTATAATATGGAAGTAAGCGAACATGCAGTCCACTGGATAGTAAGTGGGTACAGCCGCCCATGGACATGTAACCAACTCCAGATAATATCACAGTCTTATCTGGGATTGGTCGCAGATGCATTGCTTCCCCGAAGATGGAATATCAAAACAAGTGCATTAATATGATTTTAGACTACTATTATCGCGGAATTGATACATTTTAATATTTTAGGATGTAACGGGTACCCACGATACGTTTCTTAATTTTGCCGATATGTATATACGTAACTGGGTCGAAATAACGGCAAAATTAAGAAACGTATCGTGAGTACCCGTTACATCTTAAAATATTAAAACGTGCATTAATAAAACTAGTTATTAATTACTTGAACTTTTCGTATTCACTGCTAACTTTGCACACATCTTGTAGTTATTTCATTTTTTACTTTCATAAATGTTCCTTCTTTTTTAATTCGGTTCTTTCTCAAATTAACATCAACATTTCAATACCAGATAATTTTCTAGATATCTCTATCCTCTATTATCTAGATTCTCTTATTTCTTAAAACCATTTTTTTACTTCAACAGCGCAAGAACATATACTAGATTCATACGTGTAGTTACATCACATACATATTGCTATTTAGTATGGTTATGTTACTACAGGGATTCTCTTACATTTCTTCGAATTCAAAGGAATGTGTCATTAGCAAAAAAAGGTAATATCTCAAGTATTAATTCGGATTTAACCTTTTCTATCGCAATTAACCTAAACATATTAGAAACAATTTATAACTTTGATTTTACGTCTAAGGAAATCGCTTTGAGGAAATCTGCACGTCTAAGAATACTTCCAAAAGTTCTCAAAGGCATGTGAAGTTTAACAAATCACACTCGACCAGCGCTGTGGATTATCGCGTGAACTCATCTGCGAGACGACCTTTGCACTACTGTCTAAGTCATGTATTAATTACAAAAAACTTAAATCGTAAGTTTAAATCAATATATTAATACGTGAAATGAAAATATACGGAACCATTTTTCGAATACTGCGTGCAGAGAGGAGTATGAGATTAGACATGTGAAAGTTCACGAAGAAGCGAGAAGTGATAATACATATGTTTAATAACTGTTACGAATATATTTAAATTAACTGAATAAATCATGTATTGTTTACATTACTGACAATATTAAGCAATATCATCAACTATGTATATGTCAGAAAATGCGTTATTGCTTTAAATGCGGGTTAGCAAATCAAAGTTCATGTTTTGCTACAGCCCAGACGATAAATACTTATTACATTAAATTAATACATTTTTTAATATGTTAAAATTCGACCATTATAGCGAGTCCACGTATTTAATTAGGTTCTTATAGTGAACGCATTATTGCTAAAATATAATTTCAAAGGCATAGTTTCTTTTAACTAGAAATTGCGCTTCAATAAGAATACGCGGACTTTTAATTAAAGTGAGAGATTAAAGAGTAGTTGAAGAGTACTTGGGGTTCTAAAGCCGGAGGATAATGCAAGACCCTTAGAATGTAAAAAATGTAATATATAGAAGGCGCCTGTGAAATATTTGCTTGGAAAGTTGTATGAAAAGTATCTTGCATTCAGTCTTGTATGTGTGTGTCTTGAAAGCCCTTCCGTAGTCATCTATCAACAACCCTACATAAGAAAGAATCTACCTGAGGTCTACCTGAAGTCGCTCATAAATGACGCCCTGAGGACTACATTGGAACGCCTTCTGTAAGTGTTTCTATTACCAAACCCTTCAAACCAGACAGCGTTTTTGAACACTGCTGTTATTAGATAGAAATGTGCACGGCGATGCTACCTCCGCAGTTTAACCAGTAAGTATTTTACCACCTTTTCATATTAAACCTTATTTTTGTATAGTAGTCATAATGTCACACCATCTTCAAAGTTCGGTATTATCTAAATATCCTTGCTTTGTTTTCTGTTCAGAGTTCGTATATTTGTGTCTGCACGGAGCCACAGGATAGAATATAATCTAAATGTCTATGAGGTAATGATGAAAATTACAGTTAAGTGAACTTTTCTACATTTAATATGACCATAATAATCTCCGTAGAGTTGTTATATATAGAATAGGGGAGCCAGCTTAAAATTTGTCCATCGAAAAAAAAAGAGAAAGGAAATGAGGCTCCCTATCTGTCTTTCTTTTTCGCATGTATGATTAACCGAAGATAAGTATCGGTTCTCTTCTCTTCCCTCTTATTAGTTGTTGGCGACTCGCACTCACAGGCATTCCTATGGCTCTCCTACTCTATGTCTAAAATAACTGTATGATAATTTACGTTCTGACATAGGTAATTTGTTTAGTGAAATGATTATAAAAAAATTCTGTATTCTAAGGCAATCTTTAAATATTTCAATGGAAAATTCGTTTGATATTTTGAGGCTCTGAAATGTTAAGGTCACGTACTGAGTGCTTTACAAGTTGATTAACCGTCTTAAAACACGATTCTTGTAAACTCCTACCACTTATTTTAGTGCTTTCATGGCATACAATTAAATATTTATTTATGAACATTATTTAGGAAATTTCTTTACATTATTTTTACTTATTTATATTTAGTTTACAATTTATGTGTCGCCTTTCGTGTTCGTATTTTATTTATACGTCATCAGCTCTGTTTTCTTTTCGTAGAGGATTACTTTTATACAAATCCTTTAGTACTTACTCATCTAAGCTGTATTAGGAACTTCTATACACTGTAAGGTTTTAAACTCTTTGATTTATATCATATGTTGTTCAGTCAGCGTTAACAGTTTTGCTAAGTAGTTGTATGTGTAATATATCATGTATATCCGAATATTGGAATTAACTTACAATATCAGCCGTAGGGGGTTCGATGAATGAACTAGCGGAAACCTTTCCAAGCGGGGTTAGCAGGAAAAACTTTTATTTTTTCTGATGTCCGTCCCTACTTCAAGGAATGCCGTCTTAATAAAGGGGCTTCGAGCTCTGAAGAATTCCACAAGATATTTCTTCTTTCATTACGTTTATTATTCAAAACCTCAGCCACTGTTTGAAATGCCTCCCGAATGTTCTCGTTCAGCATTGTTTTTAAATTAATGCTCTTGGGATCTGAACAGAAAAGGTTTAATATCAACATGTAATAAATTATAACATTTTTGTGTCTGCGAATACATTGTAAAATATTCGGCATTGGAGAATTATGTTATTAACAAGTTATGGCTATATTATTATGTTTTGATAATTTTCTGCTTACTGAAACATTATGTACATAATTTTGTTTATAATATGGAAGTAGCAAACGAACTTGCAGTCCACTTGATCATAAAAGGCCACTACCGCACATGGACCTCTGTGATCAATCCCAGGTAAGATTACGAGTTCTGCCTGAAGTCGACCACAGATGCGTTGCTACCCCTGAGGACTAGGTAAGTTGGAATGCCTCGTATATTATTTGTATCTCTTACAATACCCATCAAACCCGACCACATCAGCTCTGAACACTGTTGTTATAATGCAGGTTTGGTGGTGGTGCTTCCGAAGTGGAACCACAAAGGGTTCTACCATCACAAAAAGTTTATCAAAAGTAAATAAATAGAAAACATAAGCCGTATCTTCTTCATTTATTTTTTACACTACACACCTATTTCTACAGTAAATCGACATTTTCATGACAAAAACCACGAAATACAAAGTCTGGCATAGAAATACTTCGTCTCTTGGAACATCAGCTCCGTTACGTATCCCATCGATTGTTACGTGATTTCAGTTTCCTTATAAATACTGGTCCACATTTGTCCTCCCACGTCTGAAATAAGATACGTGACACATCCTACGAGCCGCAGATGTAAGGCGCTGTCGCTAAAATATTAGGATTCTCACACAGATACGAATCAAATATTGACGATTTCTGTCGAATAACAAATTGCACGGCCGCCGGGAAATTAAATTAGGGAATCATTTCGTCCGCGTTTTCGGTCTAACGGTTCTATCGTTAAATATTAATGTAATTTTTAGGTTCGTAAATAGCGACTTTTGGAAGTAAAGACTTGAAAATTTATGTATTTCTCATGCGGCAGACTTGGGGTTTATATTTAGGCTTGTTATTTTTCCAAGTTGCTTGTGTGTTTTATAAAATTACTGTCACTAGCTTTAATCCATTAAATATCGTGACATAACTATACTTTGATTGGTAAGACAAAGACAAATTAACAGATAAAGAGTCATATTTATCTGAGGCTTTCAATTTAGTCCTGAAGTGCAGCAATGCATCTGTGGGCGACCTAAGGTCTTCTTATCTGGGGTCGATCACAAGTGTACATGCAATCAGGTCTAAATATATGTAACCGATATCACATACCCAACATAAGATATCACTTAACATAACACTAAGCTAGAAAAGGTAATGACACTAATCGGAACACAAGGGATTTGTATGTGTTATTTGAATTTCAATTCAAAATATTAAAAAAAAAACATGAAGTATAAATATACACCAGATGTTATTTATAGTCACCATGATTCTTAAAATTACTTCGTAGTATCCATTTTGGGCGTTTCAACATATCTGCTGTACATAAACGGACGAAATGTACTAATCTCGTTACTTCCAGTCAGTGAACATGGAATTAATTTGTTCAGTAAACATTTACAGTCTATTTACATTTTAAACAACATCTTCATTCAAATGTTTTATGAAAGATTTGTGATACTTCATCGAGTTATATAATTATGTTTACTTATATTTATGTAAAACAGGTGAAATGTATTGTTTAATTTCGTCAGCAAATTCCGGAAATATGGTGGCTTTCCACGGTCTGTTATTTCACGGATTCGTATTAACGTGCGTGTCGAACTGTTTGTCTTAAAAATCGTAGTTATTTTGTTATTCCAAATAAAGCTGATGAACTGAAGAAGGCAGCGAGAAACCACCGGATTCAGAGGCTTAGCGTGGCGCTGATTAGGGGAGGCCTATGTCCAGTAGTGGACCCTTAAAGTCTGATAGATAGATGGATGAAATAAAGAAAAAAGAAAAAATAATAAATGTTTATGTTATATAGCTTTGAAGCTACTTTATAATTACAATCTTCATAGTAATTTGTTATATACCAGATAATTATATGATGGTTAACGACTCTTAGAGAATTAATGTAGTTTTATAGTCATAATCATTCGAACTAACAGTATGGTCTGCCATAAATATAATTTACTGATCATAAACTAAGTTGAAACTCCGGGTTTGTCCACTGTTCCTAACAATATTAAGAGAGTTCTTCTTAATGCGATAAAAATGATTTATTACTCTAAAACTACTTTTCAAATAAAGTGCAAAAGCGCAATTAGCGTTTGAAAATGCTTCACATAGCCCAGAACTCGTCTAGCTGCAACATGGATACCCATTACCTCGCTATCTCGCGTAGAACCGACGCCTTCATATCTAGGGCGCCTCACTTTCCTACTTCGCTCTATCCCGACACATGCCACATTGCCGGCGAGTAACTATTTTAGTTGGTAGAACTGTGTGGTTAGATTTCGGCGGCACCACCGCTACACCTATTTCTGCGTAATAAAAAAAAAGTTAAGCGATGATGTGTTCTGGTCTGAAGGGTGTGGTAAAGGCGACATGTTTATCCAAGGCGTTCCAACTTAGTCCTCAGGGGTAGTAACGCATCTGTGGTCAACCTTAACTAGGACTTTGATCTTATTTGGATTTGATCACAGATGTCTATGGATGGAAGTGGCCGCTTACCATCAGATTGAGAGGTGAAAAAAAACTATAAATGTAGAAATTGCTCCTAGCCTTGATTATATGTTATTAATTTATACACTCATATTTTTGTGTATTAAATATATGTATGTATGTACATAAAATATGAGTGTGACGTTTGAATGCCATTAATTTTCACAAAGAGGTAAATATTACAATACTGCGTAATTGGTTACTATAATATTTACACATGCTTATTTGTCACTTCAAAAAAAATTTTTTATGAAGTTCGTGGAAGATTTTATTGTTAATCGCTTACACATTTGCGGTGGAACCAATACGATAGATAGAGTACACAATGTGCCCGGTACCTGACGCGTCACGGTAATAAATTGCACTGAAAACTCTTTGTTCCGTCACAACGTAGCGCCCCAATGAATACTATATGAGAATGGTACCCCATTTCTATACTCTACTTTGCCGCTCCATACTCTACCGACACTCAGTTAAGGCTCCTAGATTATGTATGAATGTTTGGATTATGTATGTTTATTTCGCTTTTTCGTGGATATGACAGTTCATATCGCTTGGTGTTTGCTTCCTATAATTGAAAATATTCACATGCGTTTGTATGAAAATCCAATGAAAGTACTGACAAGATTATTACTCAATGAATATTCAGTTATCTCCAGAGACAAAAATGGATTACTCAATGTTCGTTTCATGTTTTGTAAATTTCAATACGTGTGGGAAAGTTTTAGCGCCCATTTTATATATTCAAAATGAAAATTCCTTGAAAATATACATTTTATTCTAAGTGAAAACGTATTTCACAAGCGCAGTATTGAAATTTAAATTTGCAAATATAAATTTGGTTGCCAAATAAAGTGTAAATTTTTAAATTTTATTTTGTATGCACACTATTTGCATTTAGGCTTTATATCGGCGAATTGTTTTGAATATTTGAGCTGTTTAACAAAATGCGGCTTACAAAAATTTAATACTATGTTTTTTCTAAAATTTTAATAGGTTCATATTTTAATAATATACTAACGCGAACTACATTTATAACTATTTAAAGCAATACAATTTTATGATTGAGTCCTGATTAATTCTTCGTAATACTTAAGAATATTTCTTTCATATTTTTAGGTTGATCTTTATTTTTTTCATATTTTCTTTTGTGTTGCGATCAATGTTGCGATAACATTAGTCTAATATTTGAATTTATTATTGTTTCATTTTCAAATACTTTAGTATGCAAGCAAGCTAAATCACATTAATTGTGCAGATTAGTTGAAATTAAATGTTGTAGGTATACAAATTTTATTCGGCCGACAAACGTTATTGAGCTTCTGTTTGTTGTTTTGAATATTTAGTAGCAATAAAGATAAAATGCTGGTTCCAATGTAATTTTATATGGGCTTTTCGTAAATTTGAATAGGTAATGCAATACACACCTTTTAAAATAAACAATATTCGTACAGTTTTCAATGTTTCATCAATTTTAATTTGCTACATTGAAATAAATGTTTTAGGTCTGAGTTGTATGAGTTATAGATATACATATATACTTAATATCTAAATATTATTTACTGTTCATAAAGTGGAACATTTAGTCAGATTTTGGTAGTCTTTGGTCCTGGTTAAATATAACAAAAACGAATTGTAGCTTTCCAAGACCACCATTCGCCTTATAAATATATTTTTGAATACTTTACTCCTTAGCTTTTCTAGAAGAAAGGCATCTTCAAGCTAAGTACCTGGCCAAGGCGTTTGCTTAGATGTACTTATATAAAATCAAATTATCAAAATTTTAAGCGAAATTTGATATATTTGTTTGGAATAACTTGAATGATAAAATAAAATGTTTTGTTACACTAAATGTCTCTTAATATAATAATTAAAAAATTCAAAATATTTTTACCCGACTACGTCAGGAAGGGAATGTTTTTGAGCGTATGTATTTATGTCAATTTTTTGGCACGCCCTACAGCCCAAACGGCAGAACGGGTTTTAACACATGAGATGTCCTTGGAAACATCTCAGTTGTCATAGTGACATAGGTTATATAATTTTTAAATATGATGCCTGCAAACTGGGAAAAAAGGAGAGGATGGGACGATATACTTTTGTATCATAACAATATGTTACCCATACCTATACCATATTGTTATGATGGGTGTGGTATCAAAGTCAATTCACTTTAAGCAGTTGAGTTTTTCTTAAGATTATTCTCTGGTCTTCAAAAAATAATAATAACTTTAGGGCCCTTAAATATTAAGAGCTATTAAATTAAGAGCTTTTCATTTCGCTACCTTCAAATTTATGATTCAGATGATGGTGCCTAGTTAGCTTTATCAGGTAAATCAAATTTAAATTAAATTATCTTTAAAGCAGGAAACCTAATAATTTTATTAAGATACGGTCTTCTATACACGGCCATCATGATTAACAAGTGAAATATTAATAATTTTATATATACATACCCTCGCGATATTATTATATTATGCTTTCTAAAATCATAGTCCGATTTTAATTCTTGTTGGCGCTTGACACAGAGACAAGTAAATAATATTCAAATCAAGAACAGATACCTGCCAGGGGTAAGGACCTGTAACCTTTTCACAGTAAACTATGGTATGGTGACCATTGAATTCGTAAATAGAAAGAGATATAAACTAAGTATTTACATGTTACATGACCACTCGCGTGGTAGAGCGGTTACCATACTGGCTTGATACGCAGTGGGTCCCGAGTTCGATCCCCGGTAAGAGAGATATCTGAATGATGAACTTAGATCTCTGTTCTGGGTCTAGGTGTCTGTGTTTTCATCTTTGTATGTGCCCATGCCACTCTCGATACAGGGAAAATCCTAGTATGTGTGTAGAGAGCGTTATTTATTTATAACTATAGTATAAAGTACTTCAGTAAAATTTTAGTTTCCGAATATATATTTTCGAAGACCTAGAAACAAAGTTTGTGTGATAAATCAGCCATGGCGTTCAGTCGCGGGGCGGGCCCAGCGACCCCCTGGTCTATTTGCGTCTCGCTTCAGGTGAGCTGTAACTCCTGTAAAGCAGTATATTTTTGGCACACTGACACTTTACTAAATGTTATATGTTTCAAATGGATGCTCTGACGTCATAAGATAACGGTATTGGAAACTAAGGAACTTAATGTAATAAACTCTTTCTGCATGAATTAACTTTGAATTATTAAGATTTGAATTTATATTTCTTGCAGTTACCAATATTTAGCAATTTTAAGTGCTATATACTCCTGCACTGGGATCTCCTCACAACCAAGGAAGGCTTGAAGAATACACTTTCTTTCTCGGGAAGATTTTTTTTTTCGGTGTGGTACTTGATTAGTAGTAGAGATGCGACGTCTTTAGAAATGGTTTGACGACATTTATGTAAAAGCTGGGACAAAGAGTTGTATCAGCTTGAAATTCTTCAATTTATATTACGATCAGGCCAAATTTTAGTACATGCTGTAAATTATGCAGTATTTTGAGATAAATTTGTTAAAGAGGTTATTTTTATGGCAAATGTTATTTACATGGCGCTTTAAGCTGTTTATGACGCTTCGATTGACTGGAAAGCCGTTATGTGGTGCACGCTATTTAACTGTACCATGAAATACTTAAAAGTGTATGTGTGTTGAGTACCAAGATGAGTTTATGAAATAAGAGTTCCACATGATATCGTTATTGGCTCTATAGATTTGGACACATTTCTGTATACTAAATAAATGTCTTGTAATTGGCGTTTATCCGTCGTGACAAAGTCTAATATTGTTTTTATAAGATTAAATCTAGAAAAAGGCAGACGGTTCCCGGACGGAAAGTAATCAGCGTCGCCGACGAATATTTGCAACATCTTAAGCTTAGCCTGTGCATTTCAAGCTTTGAAGGAGAGCTTTCTTTTTTCGAAGAGTCCTACCTAATAGTCTTGTGACACCTTGCGAAGTGGCGGTAGATTTATATCATAGACGTCTAAAACAATTCTTTAAGAATCTACTTTGAATAAAATATTTTAGATTTTTGATTTTGATTTAAACATTCCGGGAATACCTTTTAAAGAAATTAATTTCAAATCTTAGACCTATAAACCGTATGATTAATCTAAGTGACTCTGATTGTATAATGTAAAGGGTTTGGATAACTGTCTTTTCTGCTTTTTGACGTAATTAACTATTAAGTTAGATTTGCCGCGCCTTAAAATATATAGAGTTAAGATAGCGCGTGGATCAGTTACCGGATATATTTGCGGTTTAAAATAAATACTTGTTTAAAGTCTATCCTACATAAATCAACGCGAAATTGTGTTGAGGTGGTCAAAAAAGCCTCATGTTTGTGACATAAATGTGAACGACGTCATTTGCATCCATTGAGTACGTACAAAGTAGTGACGGGTTGCGAATAATGTCGTTTAAACTCGTATCTTGTACACATAAGCCATTTACTGTAAGGCAGAACCTCGTAGAACACTTCGTGGGTCGAATACACGAAGCCAAAGTGCGAAGTGTGTTCCACGGTGGCAACTAAGCTATGACCGATAGTTGGAATCGTATTTCAGACCTTATGAGTAGGAAGTCAAATTAATTGTGTTCTACTTCGGTTGCTTGGCTATTTTCATTGATTATTTTTAAGCTCTTAAGCTTTAAGCTTTTAACAACCAGTGATAGCCTAATGGTTGAAACTCGGCCTCTCAATCGGGGGATCCAAGGTTCAAATCCCTGATTTTTCGAAGTTACATGCGTATTAGAAATTAATTATCACTTGCTTTAACGGTGAAGGAAAATATCGTGAGGAAACCTGCACACATGAGAGTTCATTAAAAAAAAAGTTTTTTAAGGTGTGTGAAGTCTACCAATGCGCATTTGGCCA
>DWNY01001806.1:0-11980 GCA_018250635.1 Telegonus apastus
AATACGATTCTTCACATTTAATAATATTTTAATTATTCCAGAAAAGTTATAAATCATGTAATGGAAATGGGTAAAAAGCAATTAGCACGTAGTCTAGTAGAGAAAGCATTTGAGAATATTAAGAGGAAACAAATTGAACGCTATCATCTTGCTTCAACTCCTGAGGAGAAAGCTAAGATAGAGTTGGATCCTAAAGTAATTTTATACAAAGCTGTTGAAAATTCGAAACCACTGTTGCAACTGCTGCCGATCAAAAGGGGTGGTATCACATATCAGGTAAGTGTCTGGTTTGTTGTAAAGCTGTATATCAGTAGGCGATATATAACACATGTTAGACTCAGTCAACAACATTTGCAACAGTTGCAACATCCCCAAAATCTCCTGCAACCATTCCACACAACACTTATGTGAACTTATTGTATGTAGCATCTGTATAGAGAGTAAAAAGATTCTGCATCAGTGTTGCACTATTTATTGCGGAGTGTATGCGAAATATGTGCCTCAACATGTCAATATATAATATATTTTTATGTAATTAGAAGTCTTTCAATGTGAACGACATTTCATAGTGTTGTATCCTGTATGTATGTCAGAAAATGTTAATACCTACCTATATTGATCATGTTATTAAGTATATTGTTATTCATGTATTGATCTGTTTTCAGGTACCCAGCCCTATAACTGAGAAGAGATCATTATTCTTAGCTATTAAATGGTTATTGGATGCAACAAATGATAAAGAGAGGTCTGTTCACTTCCCTGAACAGTTTGCGTGGGAACTACTTGATGCTGCTAACAATACTGGAAAAGTTGTGAAGAGGAAGCAAGACTTACATCGGCTGTGTGAAGCCAATAGGGCATATGCTCACTATAGATGGCAGACATAAGTAATACTTAAAGGCTAGTTCAAATAACACAGTTGCAACAATAGACATGATTGCATTTGAACATATTAATATTGGAAAACAATTGGAAGTAGTTTTTTCATATAAATAAACAGTTATTTATACCTAAGAACATTGTAGCTATTAATATGACACAAAGATATATTGTGTTTTATTAAATACTCGCTTATCTGTAGGTGTTTATGATAACAATGTAACAATGAATTATTATATAGAGAGTAGGGGAGCGATATGAACGCCTATGAGTGCGAGTGTCTAACAACGAGGAAGATGAGAAATGGACACTTATCTTTGTCTTATATGGATAGACAGATAGGTATCCTCATTTGCTTTCTCATTCTTTTCGATGGCATTTTAGGCTGGCTCCCTTATTCTAGTACCTATAATCATACTCATATACATGCACACACTAGCATACACACACACTGACACTCACACTGGTATACACACATACACGCACGCACACTCACATACACATTGGAACACACACATACACCCACACACATTCACACTCTGTCTCTCATGTAATACACTTATACAGAAATAAAATTTTGCCAAATCCTTATTTATATATAAACCTTTTTTATATGTTAGTGATATGGAAGAGCGGTGCCCATTTCTTTTTTTATTATTCTTATTCTTAAAAGTAATTTAATTTTACCGATTTCATTTATTTTATAATTAGGGTTAAATTATGTTGTTAAGTACCCATCTAAGTAATTCGGGTTTAGGTTTTAACGTAAAGAATATTATTTAAAAATTTATTTCATCAGAACACATTACAAAACGTCATGTTGTAGCATAAAAGTGATTCAGTCAGTATACTAAACGTCTATTTTTCTTTCCAGGTAACAATACAACTTCATCCAAGAATTACCCTAATGGATGGGGAACGACCGAGGGTAACAAGTTTCACACATTACATCGTTATGAAGCTGCTTAAATTATTAAGCTAATGAGACTCAGTAGAGCGTGCAAATAGGACAATGTGAAAATCATACATTCAACAATCACAATAATGTGTCTATTACTGCGCAAGAGTCGATGTTTCACACGAGGCTCGAATTAAAAAGTCATCAGAAAGCTATTACAAGTAACACTTTACCACCCGTAACACAATCACAAAGCACTTTAAACCCAATCATCACAACATTAGAGTCACAAATCCAAGTTAACTCCCCGTCTCAGTTAACCGCGGCAATCGTATTTCAGTTAAATTCCTTGCAACTAAAGTTCAAATTGGAATAACCCGATGATCCCGGAAACGTACAGGTTAAGGCTTTGAAACAAGTTTTGTAGGTAGTTCTTTTTACCTTTTTAGCTGCATTAAGTTCAAAGGAGAGATTAACGTTTGTTTTACAGGATTTCGTTACGAACGGAATAGCAGTCGCCCTTTTAAAATATTCTCTCCGTTGTTGGATAACTTTTTCGTTAGTTTTTGAACACAATAGCTTATGAAATATCGCCGTCAGCGATATTTGTTGTCCTTCCGCAGTTGGTTTAACTGTTTTTGTTTTAACTCATTTTGTTTGGACTGACCGTGTTCATATTATTCTCCTATGAGACACTAGTTTTTATTTTTAATCTTGTTTTTTTTTTATCTCGCGTGCGATTCATATTTTACTACTTACATATAATAAAAAATATTATGAATTTAATAAAATTATCCTAAAAACGAAATAGCCCATTGATTAAACTGAATTGACTTTGATACCAACTCTCAGGGGTATCACCCATATTTTTATGATAAAAAAATTTCGACCACGTCCCCTTCCTCCCCTTTCTGTTCTCTTGCAGATACCATATTAATTTTATAGCCTATGTCATTATGACACGGTTCTAACAATACCATGTATGTTAAAATTCGTCAAGCCGTTAGGGCTGTGTGGCAGGCCAAAGAAATAGACATACATACGCTCGAAAAACATTACCCTCCTTCTGACGCAGTCGGGTAATTAAAACTGACATGCATTTTGTTTGGCTGCAACTGTTTTAAGACTCACTGAACATGAATCTGTAGGATTTTGGGTGACCTAGGCCTCTACACCACAACAACAACAACAACAACAGAGTGCGACATTTCAAATTCCCCTTTGGAGCCTGAAAGTAACCACTGGCGGTCACCCATCCAATTTTCGACCGCGCATAACACTTCACATACGTTGCCATTTATATAAGCCGCACTATCGTACTGCCTTTATGCACTGTTTAAATTCCCGTGACGTCACATCTCAAATTGTTAGGGTATGTCAGTGGCACAAAGCAGTAAAGACGGACAAACAAACATTCATTACACTCGTAAGCAACCCTTGTTCACATCGCTCATCACCTTCCGCGGGACTTTGTTTCTTTGTTAGTGTGACCATGAGTCCGCATAATGAAGGACGGTTTTTTTTATCCGACTGCGTCAGAAGGCGGGTTATTTTCAAGCGTATGTATGTGTTTGACGCTCTCTAAAGTCTAAACGACTTACGGATTTAAATTAATTAAGTGTCATTTTACAGGTCTTGATATTACCTAGAAGTGACATTTACTAGATAGGAAAATCAATATTCAATATTTTTCAGCATTGATTTTCAAAAAAGACTAGAAAGAAATAAAAACATTTGAGTCTGGACATTTTTGGACCTGGATGGTTTAACCCAAACATTCACATAGCGTGGAAGCTATTAATAAAATGGCTTAATGTTTTAAGTGTTGTAGTCTGTGACATTACTTTTTTAAAACTTCACCTTTGTTCTGCTTGTAGCGTTCTACAATCTTTCAAAAGTGGAGTTAAAAATAAATTTGATTCTGTAACTACATTAGGATTATTTCGTGGGAACGCGAAGGGAGCTGTTATTTTTCAAAATTGGCGTATAGTTATGTTTTTATGTGTAAAAATCTTCGGGTTATTATTTTAAAGCGTTCGATAACGTGTACGTGTGTAGGAAAGTGATATAATACAGTGAGAGGTGACTTTTCGTGTTGCTTCCAAAACTCCACATAAGCTTTATTAAAGTCCCCATTACCTACTTTATTGGACCTACCTCATCAACATCATCTTCCATATGGAACCATTTCATTATTGCCATTTTAAATACATAGGATATAAGAAATAAAGAAACGAAAATAAATGAAGCTTGTTCGTAAAGGACTTGAATCCACGGCCGTAAAATTAATTTAAGAAAAAAAAATAACACATTAAACAGGACATAAGCATAGCTGATGACAGCTAAGAGATACCATTACACCCGTAAATTACCCAAAACCATAGTTACCCTACAATTAAGGACTGTCCAAGCCCGTCCAAGTTTACGTGCCATTCGCAGCCGGATGGCTTTGAATTTATACGACCTACTTGCATAGCTTCTAACACCCCTTACATTGTATTGTTGGTACCGTACTTCGCATTTCGCTGTATATTTCAGACGTTAAGCGCGAAACGCGCGTTCAAAACGCCTTGAATGTTGGTTGCTTCAAATAGTAAGATAGTCAGAAATACGCCTATTTAAGATACAATTCTTTTGATGAGATGATGCCCAGTGGCGGAATATCAAAAAGGGTACATTTAAGATTAATTTTACGATTCAATGAAAATTAAAATATTTTTTTAAATCGTGTCATATAATGTTTAAAAGTGAAATAAATCTATAATATACAGTTCTATGTCTTTATAAAATCCTTATTGATTCATAAATTATTGAGAAAACATATCATTCAATAGAGTACTATGTTAATAAACAGATAAAGTGACAAAAGTCGTATCAAGTAATATATTACGCTATTAACCTGTAAGTAATAAAGAAAATCCCGAACAAACCCCACAATGGCATAAAACATACTTACGATAACTCACGTCCGATTTACGTTTGTTTAAGCGCACTGTCTGAAACCGCCCTAACGCTCATTATTCTGTGAGGTTTATGTGACGTTTTACAAAACCTAGTTACGTGATGGCTTGTGATGTTCCCGTCTTTATGTGCAGTGAACAAGGTTCAAAATCCTATGGCTCATGATTAACGTGATTACGCGTTCACAGAATTCCGACGTTAATTTGACTCTTATTCTCAAAAAGAGCAGTTATGTAGCTGTTTTGTAAGATACACGCCGACTTGAGCTGGATTCCTTTGTAGTAACTATGTTTTCTGTTAGATAACGTACTTAGTGATGTCTTCATCAACCCCTTAATGCCCACTGTTGGACACAAACGATCCTAAAACATTAATCTTTCATAATGAGATTTTTTGATGCACGTCACCGCGCCAGGCATATATGTTAGCGAGAAGATACTGCCCAATTCCTAGATTATGTGCCATAACTGCCAGAAATTAATTATCACTTGTTTTAACGGTGAAGGAAAACATCGTGAGGAAACCTGCATACTTGAGAGTTCTTTTAAAAAAAAAGAAGTTCTTGTAGGTGTGTGAAGTCTACCAATTCGCACTTGCCCAGCGCGGTGGACTATGGCCTAAAAGCCCTCTCACTCCGAGAGGAGACCCGTGCCCAGCAGTGGGACAGTAATGGGTTGACGGCATGCCTTAACTGCCTCCTAGGACATCTAAGGGAAGAGAGGCAGTGGTGTTATTAATAACCAACACTGCACGGCAAAAAGGGAGTATAAAGATTATAAAGTGAAATTATTCAAGACGAACTTAGTCGTATTATTTGACAATAACCAGATGAATTCTATTTTTTCCTACTGCAATCTATTTCTAGTAGTTTCTTACTGAAAAAACAGAAATCGAATATACATAAATCGTAGATTAGATCGATAGTAAAGTAGTGATGGAGAAAGGTTGAGTAGTATAACGTTGAACCCCATCCCTATGCATATTTTATAAACCATCCCTGACAATGTATTATGGTATGGCTTTGAGAACTATATTACCTGAGTGAACCGTCTCGTAAAAGTCATATTACAACACCGAAATACGTTATGTATGGATCATCTGAATAGTGTCATTCTGTTAAGGGTATGGGACTTATGAATTTATTTCGGAAATTAAAAACAGTACGAATATAGAGAAATAAAAGACGTGGTTTCTAAAGGGGCGTAATACCATGTTTAATGAAATATATTGGCAATTATAAGAAATGAATAACTCCCTAGCTTTTTCTCGCGGCTTTGCCCGCGTTAGTTTTCCATATAAAAGAGTGTCATTTAGCCTAGAGTACGTAGGATAATTTATTTAAGATAAATAAAAGATAGTTTTTGGCTAAAAGATAAACAATTATGAATCCACACATCCTTACAAACTACGCTTTATCAGTATTAGTAAGAAATAAGCCATTAGTAAAAATAAGAAAGTAAGTAGATAAGACCCACATATATTTTATTAACCAACTCTCACATATAGGTACATGCATTATAACCTGAGGACTATATCACCTGAGTGGCCGGTCTCATAAAAGCCACATTAGCATACCGAAACACGTTATTATGATATATGGAGCATGTTAATTGAGGCTCCTGTTAAGGCTATGGACTTATGGATGTATTTTGAAAATTACGAGCGAAATGATAACAACAATTTTTAAAGGTAATGTTTTGGGTGCGGTTTTAAAGGTGTGAATCGTGATTTATGTTATTTTTTTTATAATATTTGGAAGTTGCCAACGAGCATGATATCCACCTGATGGTAAGATACCACTATCATAAGATAATATAAGAGCAGAGTCCTATATTCGTTGCTAACCCTGAGGACTAAGTTGGAATGCCTTGGATAAGTATTTCTCCCTTACCACACTTTCCAGATCAGAACACAGCAGCGCTTAACACTGCTGTTATTAGGTAGAAATAGGTTTGGCGGTGATGCCGCCGGAGTCGCATCACAGGTTTTTACCACCGCCTAAAGTACTTAACAGTAATTATATGGTGTCTACCGGTGTTAGGTGTGGTGTCTGTATAATATGCATTTAAAGAACATCAAAGATACCGACGACCATTGACGACCCACGTGGCGGAGCGGTCACGAAACCGGTCTGAAACGCAGGTACCAAGTTCAATCCCCGGCCAGACAGATATTTGAATGATGTATTTAGATTTCTGTTCTGGGTCTGGTTGTTTTTGTATCGACTGTGTTTCTGTTTGATGGCACCTACGACACAAGAAAATCCTAGTTTGAGGCTATGAGTGTACAAAACGTTACGATGAAAAAAACCGAAAATCCTTTATTTTTTAAATGTTGGGGTATGTTATTCTGCAAAGAAAAATTTTATGTGAATCATATATCGGTTTCCATTTCCAGTTTTATACGCTATCAGACTTTTTTCGGTCAGGTCGTGACGTAATTGCATTTCAATATGTATCGGGTATTCCATCATCATCTATCAGCCAAGTTTTCTGGACATGGCTCTCTAAAAGTGGATTTTTTGCCCAATTAGTAACTGGTAACTGGTAACAGATGACCCTGGATTCATTGTACTTGATTGGACCTAATGGTTGTTATGTGTCACAATGCTGGTCACACATATCTTCCATCGTCCTAAGGCTGGAGCATACTGCACCATGCTGCCTCAGTGTTATTTGAGTGTTACTTGCTGACAAACAAACTTTAATCAAATATTCTTAACTAACAATTATAATTAACTTAAAGGTGGCAGAGCCCTTTGTGGTTTGACTCCGTTTACACCACCGCCACACCTATGTCTGCCATATAACAGTGTTAAGTGCTGCTGTGTTCTGGTCTAAAGGGTGTGGTGGAGACACTTATGCTAAGCGTTCCAACTTAGTACTCAGGGGTAGCAACGCATGCTTAGCCGATCTCAAGTAGGAATGTGATCTTATCTGGGGTTGATTACAGATGTCCATGGGCGGTAGTGGCCACTTATCATCAAGTGAGCTGCATGTTCATTTCTTACTTCCATAACATAAAAACGGCACAAACATCCACAACACAATTATACTTAAGAATCCTCCGATCTCCACTCATAGCCTTAAACACTAAACGCAACAGTTCCTTAAATTGATAATCCTTATCAGTAAGTTTGCATATGCAAATGTTAAAACAAAACACCCATTATGTAATTTATTTTTATGGTGAGATAAGAAGGTTTTTGACACTATTCTTATCAAATGAATTGTTAATATGTAGACCTTGAACTGTCAGGTGACGGTCTTAGTGTGTCCGCAAATTTATTGTTATAGTTCTATGCTATATAAAGGGGACGGTAATGATTTTAGAGTGGATGTGGAGTGTTTGTTTAAAATGTGGTAGAAAGAACCCTTTGTAAACTGTGGCACCACTGTCACAACTATTTTTGTCTTAGCAGTATAAAATTGCTGTCTGGTTTAAAGGGTTTTCAGGGCAGGTAGAAAGGGGACATTCTATTTCTCTCTTCGAAGATGATGTATCACTGTCAATTCCTAGTTAAGATTTCAAGTAGGCACATGATGCTAATGTCTTTGTTTTAAAAACACAAGACGATTAATACTAATATACAAGTATGATGACGAAAAGGAATGTACTTAAAATGGCCGCATATTTTAGTCTCCTTATCACATCTATACAAATAAATAAAATTTAAGTGTCTGTGTGTAATATCAAAATAACAACATTTTACTAAATGCATATGGAAGTGTACCCGGTACCTATAACGAAAGTACAATTATAGAAATTGTTGTCTGTCTGTCTGGCTAAAGTAATCTTCTAAACGGCTGGACCGATTCTGACGGGACTTTCACTTTAAGATAGCTGAAGGTCAAAGGCGTAACTTAGGCTACTATAATTTTTGAAAAAAGAATTAGCGCGCGTTCCACGCCCATGCGGCTACGATCGCGGGCGTTAATGTCAGTTGCTATTAGGCATATATTTATGTACAACTGAATATTTCTTTAGCGCGGGTAAAACCGCGGGGATCAACTTGTTATAAATAAAAAGCGAGAGACGGGTAGAAATTCCGCCAGTTTTGATTAAAATTTCATTTATACAAGCCATACCTATAAGTGTTCGTAGGAAACAAAATATCTGTAGACTAGACCATTATAGTAAACCACTTCAGAGTTCTGAGGGAACTTCATTCAAAGCCGGCATTACAGTAAATATTCAACTTAACTCACAAACTTATCAGATTACGAGTTTGCGAAACAATATCTGGGTAAATCGACATCTTACTTTTATAAGCTTTTTATTATGCTCTATTAGTCTACGGTTCAAGTCTTGCAGAAACATTTTAAGTAGGTTATTCTATAATTTCATCTATCTACATAGCTAATAACTAAATTAAAACTGTAAATAAAATGTGTACCCAAGTTTATTTTTATTTATTCAAAGGTGTTTGAAATACGATATATGCATTTTTTATAATTTGAAAGAAGCGAAAGGGCATGCAGTCCACCTGATGTGGCCACTGTCCATGATTTTCTCCTGTGTCTTGAGTGCCATGGACATACAAAGCCGATTAAGCAAACACCGAGACCCGGAATAGAAATCTAAATTTATCATTCAGATATATGTCTGGCCGGGGATCGATCCCGGAATCCACTACTTGCAGGCTTGTGACCTCTCAGCTTCGTGGGTCGTCAGTCATTGTAAGGATTTGAATCATGATGAAATAAATATTTTTATGACTTTTTTATGGGGATTATAGCGTCGTAGCACATACTTTGCATTCATAAGGTTCTGTGACTCAAATGCACGGGAATGGTCTGACCGTCACTAGTCAACTACTCCTTAACTCAATAACTGTCTATAGTACAGGATGAGATTTACAGGTCAGTGAATGCATTCAACTTTGTTTAGTAAAATATAATTTACAGTAGGAAGTAGATTAAAAAAGCAACGAAAAGGCAATCGCATTGTGTTCTAACAGAGTCCCCTCTTCTTTCAAAGCTTTTAAATTAATTAAACACCTAAGCGCTTTTTGCCAGTTTGAATTTGAGCCAGCATTCTTTTAACAACGCCCTGTATAAACAAAGGAGTATGGAGTTTGCACTTTACCGAGGCGCGGTGCTATTGCTAGCGATTTAAGCTATTAAATGAAATTGTTTTTACTGGCTTTTCGTTCGCTTTAGCTGCAAATTTGTTTTCTCTCGAATTCTGTATAGGTTTTGGAAACATTTATTAATTGTGAAATATATTGTGCAATGGATATGCATCTAAAAGCAAACAAATTCTTATGATAAAAGAAATTACGTCTCTTTTTGCTAGAATGAAATCCGGGACTTTTGTGGTAGACCAGTAAGACCGTGCACATGTCGTGTCATATGGTCCGTATTTTTTATGGAGCTTGTCTAAAACGTGGGTGGCAAGTCAAATAAATATGTTTAGGTAAACGTTAGGATGATTTAAAATAAACAAAGTCAGGTTTTATTGTTGACCGACCGGTTCATTGTGCTTAAGTGGTGGAAAGAACTGAATAAAATTTATTATTTCTAGAGAAACAACTAGAAACTTAACATGTAACGAGAATATGTTAATAACATATTAATAGAATTAAATCGTAGAAAATAATAATTTTCTAACGTAATTGTTGGAATACTGTGATTAAATTATTCTTTTTCTATCTTTTACATAAAAGTGATGTTCCAGTAAAATTAAAAATATTACTATAATATTTCTCCTTATTTTATTTTTGCAATAAAGAGAAAAAAATGTATTTTATTAAAGCGTTGAATTAGATAAGCGGAATGCGATTATTTTCAATACCGCTATTTAGGTATGCCCTACCATTCGATGTAGCGTTTCAACCGCTAACAAACAGACCATACGCAAAAGGAAAATTTCAACTCCTCATGGCAAAGTGGAAAGCTAAGTGTTGCTATAAATCTGTTCGTAGAAAAACAACGTTGCTCCGCTCTAATTTGATGCCGGAGTTTCGGAAAACATCCTCTTATAGGCAAATGGAGGATAATTACCCTAGCATCAGCGTTTCCGTGTAACATCTTGGTTTATATTAAAACCTCTAGACAATGCTGGTGGTTTAACTTTTAAACTTTTTATACCTATGTAGTATAGAAGTAGCGAACGCATGCAATCTATTTGATGGTAAGCGGCAACTGCGGACTATGGACACCTGGAATCGACCCCCAGATCCTCCTTCCCATCCCCCAGGTCCTATCTGAGATTAGCCAAATACGTTGCTACTTTAGGAGGACTAAGTTGGATCGTTTCGGATATGTCCTATGTTACGCTCATCTCTTTCTAGAAACCTGAACATAACAGCGATTAAAACTGCTGTTATTCGACAGAAATTAGTGTAGCAATAGTACCTCGGTCGAACTATACGCGTTCTACCATGTGGCAACTGGTAGCAGGCTGATTTTACGACTGTTAGTTTTTTGCAGTATCGAAGGAGGAAATGAGCATGCAATCCACCTGACAGTTAGTTGCATCTGCCGCCCATATACATCAGTAATCAACCCCAGATAAACCTGAATATTAAATTGGGACGCCTCGGATAAGTACCTACCGTTTTTGTTGAGGGGAAACCTTCAAAAGATACCCGACGCCGTGGGAGTACCTACCTATATGTCCATTCCCACAGCCTTCAAACCAGAACACAGCTATAATTAGGCAAAAATAGGCGTACCGGTGGTTCCAGGGCTGATGGGTTCTCCTACCTAACGTATATAAATTCTAACTATATCACTGTAGTACTTGTAATCCGAATCGAATATTGCCCGGCATTCGTTTAGTTAAAAAACAAAATTTATAAATCGTTTCGAAAATACACTTAATTGTATTTATGATAATATACCTGTGTGGGTATATTAAATAGGTTCAGTTTGGCGGTTTTCATTGCGGCTTGCGGGCTACGGTTGGTAAATTTTCAGTGATATTGATTCCAGATATCTACAATAGACTTACCGGAAACATTAAATTAAATAGAGTTAAGTGCCTGTTAATCGACGTATTAATACGTGAAGCGAAAATTTGCGGAACCATTTTTTGAATACTGCGCGAATAGAGGAGTATGAGATTAGGCATACGTGAAAGTTCATCTAGAAAAGATTATTGGTTGATAATATTTATGTATAATTGTGTTACAAAATATATATTAAATTAAACAAAATAAAACAATAAATTGACAATTTTATACAAAATCGTCAACTAAGTCAGATGTCTATGTCAAAAAATGCGCCATTTCTTTTA
>DWNY01001807.1:0-11977 GCA_018250635.1 Telegonus apastus
AACATATTTTGTACCTGTAAATCTGCAGGTTTCTCGCGGAAGTGCATACGTATATGAGTTCGCATGCCACGCAGTGTGTTCCCCCGGTACCGGCATATGGTGCAGCGGAATGCCTTCACGCCCGCGTGCGCCTCCATGTGACGCTGCGCCGCCGCGGCCGTCGGGGACACCACCTCGCAGCACGGACACTTCCAGCCTCCCTCGGACCCCGAAGACGGCCTCGGTATTTCAGGAATGCTCCTCGGAGACCTCGTCTCTCTTTTCGTACAGTAGTAAGATTGGTGGGTGGTCAGGTTGTCTAGCGAGCTGAAGTGTATACCGCAGGCCATGCAGATGAGCTGTCGGTATTGCGGCGGAGGGCCAGGTTCTGGTGGAGCTGGACTAGCTCTCTCTTCCCCGCCGCCAGCTGAGCAGTAATGCCTTTTGTGGATTCTGTAGTTTTCATACTTACAGAAGACTATGTTGCATTCTTTGCATTTTGAGACGCCTTGCTTCACTAAGACTTGGGGTGATGCAGCCGTTACGGGGAGCTCCGAAGCCAGCCTCATTGCTAATGCCGGCGGAAGGATCGGCGGAGCAACGATTGGGGTAAATTTTTCTTCGGGTGGTGATGGTACACTCGGAGGCTTTGGTGTAGGTCCCCTGGAATTGCGTCGTCGTCTTTTTGGTGAACTTTCTCCGCTCGGTGACGAAGACCGTCTCGAAGGTGACGGTGTTCCCGGAGATCCGGGAAGCGACGGTGCGCAAACAATTTGTTCGGGCGTCGTCGATCGTATCCTGTTTTCCTTCTCATGTTCATCAGTCGTCACAGATTCTGGGGACCGGCGCACACTTAAGTCCAAAGGTGTAGCCCCATCACGCGATGGTTCACGCGGTCGATTTGCCGATTTTAACACTTCTGGTTCCTTTCCTTCTGTATTAATATTCAGCAAGCCTCGTGTAATAGGTTGAAACGTTCCATTTGGTAACAAAAAGCATGGCGTATCTGGGTCCGGCAACGTTGCCCCAGGAAGAGTACTGGCACTCCGTAATATAGAATATGGAACTATGAGAATTGGATTCGTTGGTAACGCGATAGCATATTGGTTTTGAGCTGGTGGGGTAGCTCCTGGGGAAGGTGGCGCGGAGCCTGATGTAGCAGAGCCTCCTCTGGCGGCCGCTAGGGCTTGTTTTACTACTTGCCGTGTATTGCAATAATGAGCTTTGTGAGCTCTGTACGTTTTCACAGAGCTAAAGGGTATATCGCAGTCAACGCAATAACGATCTTGGGGCGGTGGGCCCTCTGTGCTCTCGCCGTTCGATGTGGGCGCCGGAGCTGGAGTGCCGCTGCTGACCGGTGAGGACGAATGCATGCGCATATGCCGATTTAAGCTAACTTTTTTGTCCGCGCTGTACGAACAGAAATTGCAAGCATATTGTTTCCCAGGAGGCCTCGGCGTTTTGGCTTCACTACTTGAATCATCGGCTGCGTCTGCTGGAGTATCCGTAGAATCCGGTTTCGGCTTTCTTTTTGAACAGTAATGTTCTTGATGCGCTTGTAAAGTACTCAACGAAGAATAACGAATTCCGCAAGGTTTACACGTGTATCCAGTAGGAGCAGTCGCCACCGGGAAGAGTGTCGGAAAGGCAGCAGCGGACAATGCTAGGCATTCTCTGGTCTGCGGCGCAGGAGGTGGCGGGGGCGACGGAGAAGGCGGTTCATGTTTTAGAGATGTCGCTTGCGGCGCGAGCGCTGGATCTGTTGCGAGGCTCGCGTTGAGACGTAATCTGGGCGGAGAGGCTGCGGGGGATCCTTCTGAAGCTGGCGACGCGCCCCCGCTTGACGCGGCTCTCTCGCCACCCGAGCTCGGCGTTCGTGGTTCTCCCGGCATCGCCTCGCTCTCGTTTCCCCATTCCTCGTCCTCACCTGAAAATAAAATGCACGTTTCAATTATTCACATTTAATCGCTTAACACACAAATGGAATTCGAAGTGATCGAGCTAGTTAACAAAAAGAAGACTCCGCCGCAGTATCGGCTCCTATTAGTGTTGTTAATAGTGGAGCGATGCTAAGTTGGCAGCGGTTTTCTCGCGATAGTCGTCACTCGTCACGTTTCGCTCGCTATCTGTCGACGTCAGTCAGATCGGGGCTGCGCGAGTCGAGGCATACATTAGCGCTCCTAATTGAGACGTGCTCGCGGTATGTAAATTTCGCCGCGTGGGTGGGGTATAAGGGGTTTTAAGAAATGCGAGAAATGGTCTATAAGGATTTCCTTGTCGCGAAATCAGCGGAGCGATCCATCAATACCGGTCGAGACAATGCCCGTCCGTCAATAACGCGAGCGTGAGCCTGCCCTCGGCCAGCGGCCAAACAGAACAAAAACTTAACGGGCCCTCTTGTAATTGGATCTGATTTCCAGAAAACGCTCGCTCACCTTCCTTTTTGAGCGACAACGATCTCGCCCGAGCAAGGAATTAACCTATCTTTCGCGCAGCGATCTCAACTCAAAACGCCAATTAATGAGAGGCTCAACTTCATTCTCTTGCCCCTGTGAAGATCATTATATGGGCACGACAGCGAGATGGACGCGACGATTGGTGCGCGAGCCGACCGCCATCTCGCGGTAACGAATACGACTCGAATCGGATTGCGTTCGGGTCACGCTATCCTAGTCACCGGTTGCTTCGATTGGCCGTTTCGATTTCGCAGTGACGCGCGATTGGTCAGGCTAATGCTCGCTTTATCTGCCACCTTAATGTTGGCGTCATACTGAACGCGAGTTTATCGCAGTTCGTTAGTTGCGTTGGAGCTCCCGTTTTTCGCTAAGTAAGTTATAACTTGTGATTGTTGGGAAAGGTTGAATGTTCAATCAGATAGATGGCGTGACTCGGTGTCGTTTAAGCAACGCTCGCGAAACCGAACGTCGATTCGTTAAATGATATTCATCAGCGCCCTTTTGTCTTTATAAACATGTCAAATAACGCTGCCTCCGAGGGGCTTTATGTGAGAGGGCAGACATGCAACTCGCATAACTATTTTGTTTGAAACCTGAAGTACCCGCATAGTTTTAGTGGAGGCTAGACAGCGCGATTTCTCGTTTATGTGAGCTCTTTGAATGCAAAGGAACTTTCAAATCCTAGGTATTATAACGTTGCAAATATTACTGGTTGTTGTTTAAACTGTGTGATAAGTTTGAGTTGGCATAAACAAGGTTGGCGCAGGCTGTTTGGGCGCGATAGGCTTTGCGTAGACATTATTCTGCTGTGTTGATAAAATTTGAATTTACGTGGAGGTAGATGGATTTAATGCTTCATGCAATATTTCAATATAATATGGAAATGTTTTAATAATTTCGAGATACTTATAATCTATCCAGGTTTTGCAGAGTAAGGGTTCCTACCTGTAAAATGTATAAAGATAAGAAACAGAAGTTCATTACTTTGTGGCGCTTGTGGGTTTAAAAAAAAATTAAAGGTTAAGCAATCCCAACAGTATTTAGTTTTGGATTGGATATCATATCATCGTAATTCTGGACTATTATATCAAGCAGGTCGGTTATTATCGATATTATATGTTGTTTTGGACAATCATACTACTTTCTTTAGCCATTTACCAATATTCCAATAGCAAGTTCATTAATGGCCACTGTCCATTTGTAGCAAAATCGTAAAATACCCTCCCAGATAAGAAATTCCATTAGTACAAAGATATATCCCTGGATAAAATCTAAAATAGGAGTGCAATGCAGGTTTGATATACTACAACGTGCTAAAGATGTGATTGAAATTCATTCAAAGTGATCAAGCACGCACTCACGGAAGTCAATTACAGTAATCGTTGAACAACGGCGAACAATCTATTAATAATGCTATTGGGTGCCCGAACGCGTCGGACAAGCGTCGAACACGTGCTGCGTCAATAAAAAACAAAAGCGGCCATCTTGTCCTCGGCTTATCTGATCGGAGATCAGGGCCCAATTAAAATAGTCGTGCATCGGTCGAGCCACAATCGGTCGATACGCATCTGTGGCTGCGCTGTGACGCCGGTGACCGATCACCTAGTACCCGATCCCTGTGATTTTAGGTAGCTTCGTAGGTATGCGATCGCCCGATTAGATGCCGCTCAGGCCCGTGAATGGCCGGTTTTAATTATCACTCCAAGTGCCAGATGAGGATTTATCGTCTGTGCGCATTTCGAGTGATTATTATATTCGATGTACGCTTACTAAATTAATTACTTAAGTGCCTTTTATTGCATAAAAATGCACTAAACATGTTTTTGGTATGCAAAAGTACATAACTAAATGAACGGCAGGTAAGAAGAGCTCTAGATAAGCTCAGAGTTTTTGAAATAATAGTGATTTAAATATTTAACTTATTCATTAACTGACTCGCAAAATAAATCATTGAACATGAATGGAGTTCGTGTTAAAAGTAGTGGTGGCAAAATATTAATAAAATCGGATTCCTGCAATATATTATTTTATACGGTTCTTAATCAGCTCAGCATTCAAATATTACGCACTTAGATAGCGAACGTCGGTGGGTTTTGAAAATGTACGTAGGTAGAGTCGGTTACCGTAAAGATTAGGCATTAAAGATCTACCGTTAATGGTTTGCTTAAAGTAATGTTTTAACAACACGTTTTGGTTGTAAACCGATCCGGTTTAGATCTATCGGCCATCTACAGATCGCTAACGTGTAATATAAAACGATTTCGAATGCTTGCATAATTTTTAAAGGTGAATCGATACCGTAAATCGATAGTCGTCTTAAATGTCAGTTCCGATTCCGATCTTCGATTGCACGCTGAGTTCGAGATTGTGCTCACATTGCCACGAATAAATTATTAGTAATGCGATACGGATAATTTATTCATAATTCGTAATAACGTTACTAAACAATAGCACATAACTGTCCACCCACGATGAGCTGTTCCGCATATTTTTTAATTGTAATAAATTAAGCCTGCCTGATACATACATTTTGATTGTGAGCAAATATTTTATTGTTTGAATTGCAATAAAATGTTATATTCTAAGTATCTTATTATACGCTACTACCTACCAGATATGTAAATAATGTCGCGATGTAAATTCAACATCGAGAATAATCAAATAAATCTAACCCCAATATCTACATAAGAACTTTCAAGAAAAAAATGAAATATAAACTGTACGTCAGCGTATTGAAACAATTTACTAAATTACACTAGTGGGTAACTATTTTAATTTTGAAAATATCGTATATAAACTACGTAATACGAAGCATGAGATCGGCTATAATTTTCAGTGGTTACGACAACGCTGATCTCCGGTTACGTGTGAAACGTAATTTCTTATTATTATGATTCAATCGTAATTGCTGTGTACCTAATTAAAATATCAGTAGATGATTATTTTATGAACTATTAATTTGTACTGGGCGCCTTGCCAGATTACACGCCATTATGGTTTTCTGATTGTAATAAAAGCTTTCGCCGTTAAGTCCATACATTTTTAAGAAAAACTTGTCTGAACCGTTCAATATAAACGTTTGATATATGTAGGTACCATAGACAAATGTAAGTACTGTCAACTTAATGTCAATACAGACGTCGCGCCATTAGCGCAGTGCTATCAACTGAAATAAAATCAAACGGACATATAAACAAAGGGTTGAGTGACAAAGTCGACATCGATTATCGTACGATCTTGATTTATTTAAGCTTGTTGTGTAACGTGGCTCTGTTCATCTATCATAAGCGTCGGGACGCGTTATCCGCGCCAATATCATAAGGTGTTTAATAGGAGCGGAATGTTGATTCGGATTGTCATACGAGTCCTGTGAATGCGTGGGACAGATTAAATAAAAACGCATAGACAATGAGACTTATGTGAAGATTTTGTTAACTGTAAGTAGTGATGTGTCGATGAGTAAAATACGGGGAAAAGGTTTCTCGTTACGTTTGAACGTAGTAGGTTAATCGCATACGATGGCACCAATACCCCATTAATTATTTTATTAATATTTAATACCTATATTAAGGTGAATCGCTGATATTTATTACTTAACATCACACCATTTTTACACCAAATTGGCACGTTAGAGTTAACCACAGAAGCGTGGTTGAGCTTAACAGATTTAGAGATGAGTCGAGCATTGCTAGTTCAAGTCGTGGTTGATGTCTCAGAGAATGCATTTAAAATAATGTTGTCCACAAAGGACCACACATCCGAAGCGAAATTACCATACTAGGAGCGATAATCTGGGCAGCTGCAATGTTGCCAGCATTAGCGTCATGGCATGCCCGGGCCAGATGTTAACGTTTAAAAAAAGTGTATATCATACTCGGTAATCTCCAACAAGTGTCCGCGACAGGACGTGCGTCGTGCGTCACGATCGGACGTGCATTAACATATCGCGGGTTCGATTCCGCTATCGGGTTACGCCCTGAGCTGCGCCGTGTCCATTTGCTGAGGTGTGGATTTATCTAGCGTCCGCTGGTTTATGGGCATCCTTAAATCTTATATGGACGTGGTTTATGCGCCGATAGTCTGGCCAATATGTAAAGTTTAAGTGGCTGATCTTTGACTGAGTATTGAAGAAGCATGTATATTACTTGACGGTGAAGCTAGGAAGCAAAATTGCCAGGGAATTAATAAATGTGAATATTTTTGTTTCTATTTTATTTTTTGAAATGTACAATGTGTAATAAATAACCAAATTGGCGTTTAATCAAACTTTGTTGATGGCCCACCTGGTGAAAAGACTAGTCTAGTCATTTGGTCTATGAACATTTGCAACACTACAGAAGTACCCAACAGACGGAGCATCACCTGCTCTGGAGAAGATAAGTTTAGATTTTTTCCAATCAGCATCATAGACGCTTTGCAATTTAAACATCGAATGTTAACAGACGAAAAATGTTTTAATATCAAAAATGGCATTTTTTCGAAGAAGTCTGTACAGACCTATATGAATTCGCAATCCCAAAATACCTCAACAGCCGATATTTTATAATTTTCAAGGAAAACTAGGACAATTCCCATGTAAAAAGACAACGCGAAAAGCCCCTATCACTCGCGTAAGTCCAACAAGTTACTTAACGTTACTTATGGTATGGAATACCACATTTCAGTCATTTACTTCTACTTTGGTATCAGATGCCATGCATTGTGTGCACAAAACATATGCTGACGTATCGCAAGCGTCCGTGGGCACAAAAACATCGGCACGGGCCGGTTGATAAACATTTCCACGGAAACAACTTCCGTCTGTCCTTAATATAGTACCTACGTTCTGTACGTATCTATAGTTGTACTTCCTGCAGGGAAATCTAAATCAAGTGATTATAATAGACATAACTATGTGTGTTTTAATAGTTTCATGCTCAGAATGATGTTATTTCAAAGTTCAAACTTCGTTGTAGCAGATAATTTAATGTTTATGGTAATTAATGTTTTAGAACCTTTCGTGGCTTGACCTCTAAAGGTGGCAAAACCCTTTGTTGTCTGACTCCGGCGGCACCACCGCCACACCCATTTCTGCCTTATAACAGCAGTGTTAAGCGCTGCTGTGCTCTGGTCTGAAGGGTGTGGTAAGGGAGACATACTTATGCAAGGCGTTCCAACTTAGTCCTCAGGCGTAGCAACGCATCTGTGGCCGGCTTCACGTAGGACTGTGATCTTATCTGGGGTTGATTACAGATTCCATGGGCCGAGAAGCCACTTAAGATCAGGTGGGCTGCATGCTTGTTTGCTGCATCCAATAAATAAATAAAAATTGAATCTAGTAATGAAGAGATAAATGGCGTGGCCGTGGTATCTGCCACACCATTTATCTCTTATAGAAACAGTGTTAAGAACTTCTGTGTCTAATCCTGACAGTAATCTAATTCTACTTATGGATGACAAAACTGTTCAGGGGAGGAAGTGACCACTTCTCATTATAGACTGCATGCTATTGGAACTTACAACTACTTACTTCAATTGTATAAACACATAGTTAATTATGATCGTTTGGCTCCTTTCCTTCACAATAAGATCTTTTACAGAGATTACTTGGCTATCGATATCCGCCAAATTGTTTAGGACGTTAGTGATAAAAAATATAAATAAATAAATATAATAAAACTTCAGCAGAGGGACAGTAATTGCTATTTTATAAAAAATATGCTTGTGTAGTGCCACCTTAAGGACTCAGTTTTTTACATTTTTAAATGTTTATTACCGTATCGCACGTCACAGTGGACACAGACCAGCGACGATAAACATTTCCACGGGCGCCGTTTCCTGTCTCCTGCGCGGTAAATCCTATGCCATCTTGATTGAATTGTGAATTGGAGAAACATTTTATGTCATATATAACTGAACACAATGTTATTTTATGTCATAAATCACTGAATACAATTCATATTATGAATACATATCACGGAAAAAAATCCGGGCAAAGGGATTGAAGTTTGATGACTTCGATCTCGGGTCATGCATTTTTTTCAAATATTCGAGTAATTTCATATTTTTTTTCCCGGATTTGAGTCCTAGTCATATTCGAGTCATAGGACACTAAAGGGGATGGATAGGGTATAATTGATAAAAAGCAGTGATATTAATAATCACTTGCTTTAACGGTGAAGTAAAACATCGTGAGGAAGCCTGCGCACCTGAGATTCATTATAAAAAAAAGTTCTTGAAGGTGTGAGATGTCTACCAATTCGCACTTGGCCAGCGCGGTGGACTGGCCTACAGCCTTCTCACTCTGAGAGGAGACTCGTGCCCAGCACTGGGACAATAATGGGTTAGTAAAAAGACGATAATGTCATGCCGTCACACTTGACATCGTCACACAAAATATCGTTTGACTCTAATTGAGCGGGTAGGTTGAAGTGAAAGCGTAGCGTGACTGACCACCGGCGCTGCGACGACAAGAAATATCGTGGTGTCCCAAGTACTATCTAAGATCCACGTGGTGGAGCGGTCACCACACTGGTCTAACACGTACTCAGTTTCGATTTCGATCACCGGCCAGACAGATCTGAATGATGACTTTAGATTTGTGATCTGGGTCTTGGTGTTTATGTATTCGTGATTGTGTTTCCATCGCACTCACGAAACAGGAGAAAATCCTATGATGAAGGATATGAGGGTAGAAAGTTTGTTTGTTAAGTAATCTACCTAAATTCCACAAGATCACAATGTGGATGATTGAAACCTAAACTTAATAGCAAGTTGGCAGCAATTATGAACGTCATCCAAGACCGTTCCTACAATATGTCAGGACCTTGCTTGTAACGGAAAATCCCAAATTCTTAACCCGATAGGATGATTATTCATCCTATGGGGTTAAAATAATCCACTTCGAATTATTAGGGAATTATTATTTAAACAATATTATAACGATAAACATTTCCTGGAAGACAAATTAAATTGACTGATTATTGCTATTTTTATTTGATTTAAGTAATATTTATTTGAAGATGCGTTTGTAGTTTATTATTGGTAGTTTTTATTAATTTAGTATAATTACATTAGGCTTAGGAAATTTTGTACACCAGATAACCGATAAAGTATGCTGAACACAAATTTGTAGGTATATATAAATATTCAACTTTATTTGGCTTCTATTTATATTGACTTCTATTTGGTATAGCTACTACTAGGAAACGATTAAATTGTTCAGATTGTCCAGTTCACGATGTTAGCCTATAAATCTATCGCCCTGGCGGGTTAATACCGTCCCAACTAAACATTTTCCGGACGGACATTGCTACTTCACTGCACACTGCAGACTTTGATAACCTTACCGTTAAGAAATAGGTATATTAAAATGCTAAGATAATGTTGACATATATAAAAATAAATAGTGGTAGTTTTGACCCTAATTGTCTATAATCATGTAATTAAAGCCATGTATTTACAAATTTTTAATAAGTCAAGTTCATAGACCTAAACCCGCACTTTACGCACATATTTCCATAACCAATATAGTCGTTATATACCTATATAGTATAGACAATGCATAAAATAATAGTCCTTATCGACATTGTCAAATCATAACAATTTAGGTAAGAAATAGCGGGAATTTTCGTATTTATTTACATTTTTATGCGAATTTCTATATATTCAGTCTTTATATAATAAAACGTGTTCGTTTTACCCATAGTCCTGTATATATACTTTTGTAAACAACTAAGGTCGTACAAAAGAATATATATAAAAATATTGACAAATTGCTGGAAGTTTTTGTATGAAAATCTTGTTAATGTCTGTGAGTGTTAGTATGTGAAATGTGTAATTCTGTGCGTTTTATACTTTGAATGTGTTATATTCATGTACAGAACACGTAATCATGAGCTATAGATTCTATTTAAGTCCATTTTAACACTTTAAAATGAGATTTTTATCCATAACAGCGAGATTTGTTTCGACCACAAATGACAGGTGCATATAGGCGTATGTTGTGTACGTGAAGTGTCTCGCCTGTCTATCTCGCTCTAACGCACACATATTATGCTCTGACTCTTTCCATTGCCGATCAGTAATAATATATCTATGGTATTTTGTATCTTGTTTGACGTTTTAAAATATGAAGAGGAAGCGTTCCGCTTTTATTAGTTTCCGTTGTATGTTTGTATGTATGTATGTATGTATGTATGTTTGTATGTAACGGAAACTGTGATCGTTATCTTGACAGAGTTTGAAACGTCGGATTAATTTGAAACTTTGCATACTTATCAAGGATCGATGATAATGCGATAATACGAAAAAAAATTAAAAAAGTGAAAAATAAAAAATTAAATTGATAATTAAGAAACTAAAAAACACGCTTCTGTGCATGCATGCATGTGCCCAGTTATTATTTAAGTTACCCGACTGCGTCAGAAGGAGGGTAATGCTTTTCGAATGTATGTATGTACGTACGTATGTATGTCCATTTCTGTGGCACGCCCCACAGCTCAGCTTGACGGATTTTACCATACTGTCACAGTGACTAAATCTCCTGCGAACGGAGAAAAAAATGCTACGAAATATTTTGTATCATAACAATATCACAGCATTAAATGATTTTTTATTTTTACGATAATTCTCTAGTTTTTAAAATCTTACTTAATATTTCGTTAATTTTGTATAAATCTATCATTTGTATTCATGTAATCTATGTAAAAACTGAATAATTGAAGGCCCAGATCTACTTTTTTTTTCCGTATGTAGGGAAGAATAAAATGTCAATCCAATTAATAATAAGAAGAGTCAAACGGACTAAGCCCTTTGAGCTAGTGACTTAATATAGTGTAGTAATAGTGAAATAGTTATTTACTTAAATCATAGAACACAAGAATGTGTCTAATCCCTTATGTGTTAAAACTAAGAAGTGCAGTGTCAGAGGACGCTTACATTCATAACTGACTATTTAGCAGTTTAAGTTAGCGTAGAATTACTCATAACTGTTGTATTAGGCTAGATTGTAATTAATATAAATTACCTTACAGTACTATATACACAAAAAAATCCAATTGATGGAAAGGGCTTAAAAATGGCAACACTAAGCTAAGCTCAGTGATAAACAGCCCCCGGAGCTGGCGTCCAGGGCTAGGTTAATATAGAGAAAAAAGAATATTTGTACGTCGAAGGAAAATAATATATGTACATACATATCTGTATATATAATAAGAATGTAACTCGCGCTCGCTGTCTGTGTGATTAAAATTACTTGCCGCCAAAACAACCGGATTGAATTCATGGAAATGCAGATATTTATAGTACGAATCTTAACTCATCATTTAGGCTTTGTTTCATAAAAATCGATCCACTCTATCAAATGTTATTACAATTTAAAATCAGAAGTAACTTTTCTTACGTCGAATTCTCGATACAAATGGCACATCGGTGTCTTCTAAATACAAATGGCAGAACAACGTTCGCGTGGTCAGCTAGTTTATAATATACTCAAAATAGAAAATGTAATGTATAACTATTTCTAGATAAAAAGACGTTATTACTTTTAAATGCAGCGTATA